>JABXWE010000864.1:0-62158 GCA_014611495.1 Limonius californicus | reverse complement strand
TAAGCACTCGTCCCATGTTGGATATTTATTGATTTAGGAAGCAATATTTACTTCATCTCGATTTTTTCAAATAATAAATATTAGCCGCCTGCCAGTAGATGCTAAAGTGATAACATTTGCGTGTGTAAAAAGGCCTTTAAAGTTTACACCCATAAATTCCAACATTACCCATTCTTAAGCACTCGTCCCATGTTGGATATTTATTGGTTTAGGAAACAATCTTGACTTCACCTCGATTTTTTCAAATAATAAATATCCTCCTGCCAGTAGATGCTGAAGTCACAACATTTGCGTGTGTAAAAAGTTCTTCAAATTTTGCATCCATTAATTTCTGCATCACCAATTCGTAAGCATTCGTTCCATGTTAAATATTTATTATTGCAAGAAACAATCTTGACTTCATTTCGGTTTCTTCAAATAACGAGTACACCACTTGCCATTCTTATGCTAAAGCGCAGTACTTGCAAAAAAACCTTCAAATTTCGCCCTCTTCGACTTTCAAAGAAACATGATTTCCGGGACGAAAGAAGACTCTGAACCTAAATTAATTATAGCAGCATTGTTGCGACTGTAAACCCGCAGGTGACTGGAGAACCAAAAAATGTAAACTGTGAAAGTTTTCGACGAATTAATCTTCAATGAGGAATTTCCAATTTCAGATTTAATCAGGATTTCTGTACACCTCACCATGAAAAATTCTTCATCACTCGCATTATGCCAGATAATTATAATTTTGGGATAAAACAAATCCTGTCTTCATCTCTTGATCAAACAATAAAACGCTGCATTTTATATGTAAATGCTAAAATGACAACACTTTTCATGTCTAAAAGGCCTTTAAATATTCACTGTCTAGCGATTTTACTGTTAATTAAAATTATGTACCATTCATTTTTAGATTATACGAATATCTGAGACCAAAGAGGGGTTTTTGGACCTGACCGACTTAGAAGACCAGTTAAGAATTCACCAAAACATGGGGCGACAGTTGATAGGATGTTTATCGATAGCTTCAAATGTGACTGGAATTCTCGTCGATGACGTCGGAACGACTATTTTGCTACATCAATATGGAGCTCTTGCGTTTTGGGATTACAATGTGGCAGCTCCGAACGTCCAAATAGATATGAATCCCGTCGTTCCGGAAGTCGAAGAACATTCCTCTGGAAAAGATGCGATCTATTTTTCCGGGCACAAATTTATAGGCGGTGTGCAAACTCCAGGTTGTTATAATGCTCGAGCATCTTTGTAGGATTTTAATTACCGGTTTAATTTCCAGGCATCCTTATCGTGAGAAAGTCGTTGTTTAATCGTACGGTTGGAGAAGGAAACGATGGATTTTTTGAACCACAGGAGCGTAATAAGGTGCTAACCATTCATAGCTTCCTCAATATTGATATCATTAAAGTTTACAATTATTGCAGTGTTTTGAGCTTCAGGAAGAAGGAAGCGCGGCCGAAGTGGTCGAATCCATTAGAACAGGACTGGTAATGCAGTTAAAAGAAACCATTACTGTATCTAGCATCATGCAGAGACAGGATAAAATAACAAAGTATGTAAACACCCATTGTTTTCTCAATAATGTCAATGTTACCCACTTTATTCACGCTGGGTTGCTGTAATTTATCAGCGAATTCAATTTGGGAGAGGCTATTACGATGTAACAACTAAATTCCTGTTTTAGGCAAATGCTACAACAAATACGCACAATACCAGAAATAATTTTATTAGGAAATAAATCAACGACTCTGAAACGTCTGCCAGTATTTTCCTTCATGGTTAGACATCCCAGAGGCACTTTTCTTCACCACAATTTCGTTTGTGCCGTTTTGAATGACGTCTTCGGTATACAGGCACGAGGCGGATGCCCATCCTCTGGACCATATTTGCAAGATCTCTTGGGAATTGACCAAAATTTAGCCGACCAATATGAAAATATTATTCTCGAAGATCGGTAAGACCTTTTATCAAACATTTAAATCAGTATCTTCATTATTAACATTTACCCATTATATTTTTTAGGAGACTGAGTAGTTTGAATCTCTCCATGCAAAATTCCACATTAGAACTATTAAGACCCGGTTTCACCAGAATCAGTCTTCCATATTTCATAAACGATTCTGAGTTGGCGTTTGTAATGGAAGCAGTAAAAATGGTAGCAACAGAAGGATGGAAGTTGCTGCCGCAGTACGTGGTAGATTTGGAAACTGGCGAATGGCGTCACCATACGAATTCCATATCTAAAGATCGCAAATGGTTGGGGTCAATTAGATACGTTGATGGTAAGATGACTATGAACGAAAGAAGAGTGTCGGGGCCGGGTTTGTTTCCGCAAAACTACTCGGATTGTTTACAAACAGCCAGGAATCTATTCAATCGTGCTCGAAAAACTGTAAATAGAAATCCCTATCCAAACCAAGGCATACATTTTGATATAAGGGGCGAAAAATTGAGATGGTTTTTACTTCCCCAGGAGGCTCAAGATTTATTAACTACTAACTCTCAAAACGTTAAGCATACTCTTCCGTTTGACCCAATGGGTTACTCTGGTTCCAAGCGGAATGATAAGAAAGAGAAGAAACTCCATGTTAATACTGCGCTATCGCCTGGAATGTCCTCGAGGCATTATAGTTTACCAGCAATAGACGACCCGAGACTGAATGGAGCTCCATCTCCAGTGCCATACTTCATTCCAGAACCGTTTCAAAGTGCCATGACTCGTCCTATGACTCAGCCTCAGTACATACAGGGTTCACCGAATTTTGCAGTGGGCGAAACTGTAAATTCGGCCATTTTTAATCCAGTTACAACAACTGCGTTGTTCCATCGTGAAAGGTGTATGAGTTTAGGAGACCCAACTACATCTCCTCCTCCTCCACCGCCGCCGCTTCTAAGTCCACAAACCAGAGCTAGCTTAGGAATTGGAAACTTTCGCAAACGCAACTGCAGTTGCAGTAGCCAAACGGATCTTCAATCATTGGATTCTGATGCCAATACATCTCCTACACATAGTTTAAGCATGCTGTATGCAAGCACGAACGATTGCAGTCAATATGGAAGGGCGTCTCCTTCACCAAGTGTTGATTTGCAAGCTTATGTGAACGAAATTTCCAAAGAATTGGCTACCAGTATCAAATCGGAAATACGGGAAGTAATAAACAAGGTGGAAGATGTTTTGGAGAATACGGACAGTATTGATGTCAGCAACCTTACGTTCTCGTACAACGAGAAGCATGGAAGTGGTAGTGAAGATGGTCGGAGCGATTCCATTTCAGCTAATGATGTTGCTGAATATTTGGAGAAGGTGTCCAGAGAAATGGCAAATGAAGTTAAATCTGAAATCAGGGACGTCGTGAGCGCTGTTGATGTTTTCATAACGCCAGAAAACCAAGAACGCCATACCTTTTCGAGGGCTTCCAGCGCCGGAGATAGCGACAGGTTTACTTCAGCTTCCTTGCATAAATATATTCCAAGTTCGAGCGTAGAACCCGCGGAAACTATTAACAGCTCGAACAGTGCCAACAAACTCAGCGATGAAGAGCAGTCTGAGAAAACGAACAAGACCAATAAGCTACTCACGTCAACAGTCACTAGCGTAAGTTCTCAAGATAGCGGCATTAACTTGTCATTCCATGAGCAAGAGTATTTCACCAACGAATTTGCAAAAAAGCGCAGTAGTTCAGAATCATCAGCCAGCAGGCAGTTACGGCAAGAAAGTGAAAAACTAAGGTACTCAACTTTACAGAGACAGAATAAGAGCGAGTTGATTGAAAGGAACAACAGTGACGAATTGGGGAATGTGTCCATCGCAAATCCTAGTGGGTCCAAATTTATATGCACTCCCAAGAATATATGGCAACCGGCGGTCGAAGCGATCCAAGAATTCGAGATGATTAAGGATGGAGATAAGGTCATGGTGTGCTTGTCGGGTGGAAAAGATTCTTTGAGTTTACTCCACATGCTGCTGCAATATCAGACTTATGTACAAAATAAAGGGATTTTGTTCAGCCTTGGCGCAGTTACTGTCGATCCTGACGCGTCAGGATGCGACCCATGCATACTCATACCTCACTTAAAGCAGATGGGCGTGCACTATGTCGTCGAAGAACAGAACGATGACGTGCATTCCGAATCAGGTAAGTTATCATTAAAAGTTTAATACTGTTGTACAGTACAATTTTTGTTGTATGCCTAATTCTGATTTTTTTCTGCTTTCTCAGATAGTTTCCAACAAACAAAGGAAAACCTTTGCAGCTTTTGTACATCCGACAAACGCCATCGGTTATATGCGACAGCGAAAAGTTGTGGGTATAATGTCATAGCAGTCGGGCAACATCTAGATGACTTATGTGAGAGCTTCATTTTGTCAATATTCCATACCGGAAAACTCCGTACCATGAAGGCACATTATTATATAAGGTATTTTGAGTACTAGATTAATAATTTAAAGTAGGTCCTGTTCTTTTTACAATTTCATACAATAGCAGAATAACAGCACTAAGCAAACTGGCGATAATCGCTGAATTTATTAATAACATTGTTTTGGATTTATTAAGTTGAACGAAGTAAGGCCAGAAGATAATAACTGTGCCTAAGACTCTGATGGTGAATTTCCGGACACCATTCTTGCAAATTCCCATTGTTAACATATTTTTAAACAAGAAAGAATAAGTGATTATTGCATTGCAATCAGAGGTTGATATGGTATACAAAATATTTAGCTAGATGAGCCAAATAAAATGAATCGTACTAATATTTAGTTAATGGTTTTCGTCTACTTTTTTTATTTATTATCGTTTAACTTTTAAGATCTGCCTTAAATTCACCAGAGAGGTTTTCTTCTGCACCCATCAAATATTCCTTTAAAAAGTTTTGTAAAAAACAGTAATAGAACCAAATGCCTTGATTTTGGGCCCCTAAAAAGTAATCCGATTTTTTCTTCTGTAGAATTAAGTTACATCTTATAGTTAGCTTCATGTATTTGTATTATTGCTGTTTTCGTAAATCATGTCTGTGAAATGTAGCCACAAAATTTTATATTTTGGTAGGATACATTTTGTAATTTACAGCCGCTGTAAATAGTAGATGGAATGTTTACTGTATTAGAAAAGTTAGTGCACTTAAACTAAGCATATAAAATAGATTAACTCAGGATAGCCGGAATTTGAAAAGTTTGCATCAGTGGACAATACCACAATATGGATACAGGACAATAAAAAAAATTCAGTACGTAGTTACGTTTAATCAGTTATTATTATTAGGTCCCATTATTCCTTCTGTTTCCATTGCTGTCTACCTTGTGCTAATTGTCTCATTTGTGTCAAGGGCATATTTGTTTCTCTTTGTAGGCTTCTCCTCCATGTTACTTTTGGTCGTCCTTTCTTTCTTACTCCTTGTGGGTTCCATTGAAGTACTCTCTTTGGGATTTGTTCTTTCTCTTTTCTTAGGGTGTGGCCTAACCATCCTAATTTCCGTTTTTGATTTGTATCTCTATTTTTTTTTCCTTTGATTGTTTCCACAGCTCTTCGTTCGTGATCCTCTCTGGTCTGGCCAGTATATCCCTTGTATGTTCCTCAGGCATCTGTTTATGAACACCTGGAGTTTCTTTCTGTTGTCCTGTTATGGTCCACGATTCTGCTCCGTAAAGTAGGACTGGCTTAACCATGTCGCTGAATATTTTAATCTTCGTATTTTCTCTGATCTTTTTTGTTCTCCATATCTTGTTGAGCCTCAGGAATACCCTTCTCGCTTTCCCTATTCTTTTTATTACATCTTTTGTGTTCCATTCTCCGTGTCTACCACGCTCCCCAGGTACGTGAACTCTTTTACCGATTCTATGTTTTCTTCGCCCACCTTGATAGCTTCTTCTCGTTCTATATGTAGCGCCATCGATTTGATTTTGTTTACATTGATTTTAAGGCCGAGTTTTCTGGTTTCATTTGCTAGATCCGTTACTTTCTCTTGCATGTGGCTCTTTTTATGTGATAACATACAGATATCGTCTGCAAATTCTAAATCTTCTAGGCTTTCAGTAAGCATCCATTGAATACCTCTTTTCTCTTCCTTTATTGTATTCCTCAATGCTTCGTCTTGTCTAGTGTGATCACAAATCATAATGGTGACAGTAAGCATCCTTGTTTGACCCCAGTTTTTGTTTCAAATTCTTCTGATAGTTTTGTCCCCTGTTTTACTTTGCATTTGTATCCCGTATATCCTTCTTTAAATAGGTTTATTGTTTTCTTCGGTGTGCCGCTGTTTTGTAATATTGTCTATATACTTTCCCTGTTTATTGAGTCGAACGCTTTTTCAAAATCTATGGGCGACCGCTAATCTACTGATTCTTCTGATATTATTCTTGCTGTGTTTATCATATCTGTGCATAAACGCCTTGTTCTAAATTCATTTTGTTCTTTGCGCAATCCTTTGTCTAGCGCGTTTGTTATTCTTTGTAATATGATTTTTGATCTACTCCGGGGGTTTTGCCTTTCTTCATTCTCTTAATTGCTTCTATCACGTATTTGATTTTTGGTGGGTCCGTGTCTATATTTAATTCTGTAGGATGTTCTACTTCTCTTATCTGCTCTAGTCCTTCCCTTTTTACGTTTAACACTTCTTGAAAATGTTTTGCCCATCTATTCAACTATTCTTCTTCCATAGTTAGCTTCCTTCTTTCTTTGTCCATTATAATTTTTGATCTACTTTTATTATTGCTAATCGTCCTAATCTTCTCGTACACTGTTTTATTGTCCTGTATCTGCGCCGCCCGTTGTGCTTCTTCCGCTATGATTTCTATGTAACTTTGTTTATCTTTTTTCACTTACTTTAGTTTCCTTCTTTCTTCTATCTTTAGCCAGGTTTCATTGCTCATCCATTGTTCTTTTTTCTTTTTAGGCTATCCTAGTACTCTTTTACTTATCGTGTATACTGCTATTTTGTATTTTTCTCAAATTGTTTCGATCGTTTCATTGTATTTTGCATCTTTAGCGAAATCTTTTAGCTGAGTTGTGAATTTGTGTCTGCACTCTTTGTTGTTTACTTTGCTGTAGTTGTACTTCATTTGTTTCGGTGTTTGCGTTTTCTTTTTTCCTTCTTCCACGTCTAACCGTATCTTGGCTATAAGTAGGTGGTGGTCGGAACCCACATCCGCCCATCTTTTGTTTCTGGTGTCTATTAGTCTTTTGCTGTGTTTTGGGTTATACATATGTGGTCAATCTGGTTTTCCGTTCTTCTATCCAGAGAGACCGGACATGTTTAAGCAATTAATGCTTATTAGTAGATGGGATTGCGAGAATAAAACCTTCGTACTATGGTAATCTCGTGGTAAAGACTATACCTCATCCAAGCAAGGTCTCTCATGTTGAAATTCTAGTGGTTTCTGCTATTTTAAATTTTCTTTCGATTATGGTATTACTGAAAAAGACCCAGCGACGGCATTCCAAGGATCTTCTCTTTTATAGCTGCATGGGGATTTTTCTAAGTGGTGGCATAGGTTTCAGCAGATGTTGTACTCTTGCGCATAAGATCTAGTAGTAGTAGTCTCTCATTATTCCAAGAGACAATGGCCGTAACCGTGCATGCACGCTTAAGCACTTGGAAATTGGAAGTATTTGTTGCGTTTCCGTATATTTTTGGGAATAACTTTTCGGCAGGTTCTGCAAAGGTTCTTAACAGATATCGCTTTTTTTTTTAATTTTGACCAGCAGTAAACGTTTTTGTAACACAAATGTACCTGTTTCTGACTATGTTTGTTCTATTGTGGATATTGCTGATGACCTCCAACAAATAAGGAGTTCCTGCTATAATCCAGCAATTTTTCATAATTAGATATTGCAAGTTTTCGTAAGATTCACGCCAAATCCATTAACTGGCTATTCCGTTCTCGGATTGTCTTCTATTGATTATCGGCCTATTGCCAAATTTATGTGTATAGTAATAGATATAGTTGTGTTTCATATTACATATCTTTTAATGGCTCTCTTAAGATGATTTTTCTTGCTTCATGAGAAATCTAATAATGGAAAGATGTTATAATTTAACTGAATCCATGACTGTACGGATAAACAACACTCTTAAGCGGAATGCTCAAGCTAGTTCTGAACTGTAAAGTTGCTACTGTGAGAATGTATAGGCATGGACATGTAGCTCATCTGCTTCATATCTAGGTATTTTCGCCGACTAATGAAAGTGCATGCTCGGGGAATGCAGTTAACCGCGGCCTTCCAAGAAAATTCGGCTAGTTGATACGGAAATCCCTGCGTTACTATTCTCCATAAAAATCCTTCCTGAAGCTGCATATCGAAGGTAGGGAATGAGTTAGGCTGTAGTAATTGGTTTTGAAGCAGGTAGTGGACTGCTTACTTCTCCGTTACATTCGAAGAAGCGAAATCCCCCTACTTCAGCCCCCTCAAACACTCTCGTTAGACAACGATAATACATAACTTTTTGTGGAGTCTTTGCTGCGATTAACAGTATTATTTGGATAACATAGGTAAAGTAACATGGAACTTTGAACAGCTGCATAAATAATAAGACCATAAATGGTATTGATATTTTACGAAACGAAGAAACGTCAACTAGAAATAGTCTTTTAAATTTTGTTGAATAATATTTTAATATTTATTATTAGCACACAAAACTTATAATAATACAGCCACAAGAAAGAAACTGCACAAATAAAAAAATTATATAAAAAAAGTTGGCAATCAATTGAGTTATTGATAACATTCCGAAATAATTGTTTCGTCGTGAAACATTGTCTATAAATGGATACAAATTTGAAAATTTTAGAGTCCAATTCATAGTCACCAATTAAGGCGTCCTCGTACTCGAGATTGCTTGTTAACTTCACACTTGATAGAGATTCTACTGTATATATAAAATATAGATTCATGATAATATTTAGGGTGAATTTGTAAAGGTCATTTAAAACCAACTTAAAATAGCTGCAAATGCCTAAAATAATTGTATGATTTTCTAGCCAACACTAATGCTATTTTTTTATCGATATCTATTATTGCTCGAGTATTATACAGGGTGATTCTAAATATGTGCGAGAAAACTGTAACCACTTATCGATAAGGTTATTTAACCCCCAAATCATCTAGTAATTTTTTTTAATTTCTGTACCTTTATGGAGATATGGCATTTATATAAATTCACTAAAATGTAATGGTTTTTTTTATTTTTTGTCAAATTTTGATAAACTTCGTTGTTTTGGAAAGCCAGTCCAAGCTTAAATTGCAGTCGAGAAAAATGTACAGTTGAGTGCGAAAAGCGAAATGAAGTTTGTTGTCGTCGCCTGAAATGGGTGCATGATCGTGAAATGTAGTAAACTGCGCCCTTCCAAGACTCCTTTGACTACTAGATACGGGCGGGAATCCTCGCGTTACTATTATGCATAAAATCATTTAAAAGTACATTTACAGTATGCGATATAGCAAACGCCAGGCTGTAGTAATAATGTTTTCAAGGCAGACTGTTTAGTATTAGGTTTCCTTCTAAGAAGTGAAATCCCGTTACTTCAGCCTCCTGAGGCACGTTCGTCAGGCGACGGCAATACCTACAAGTGAAAACTTGGTGTAAAAATCTGTTAATTATGTTTATGAATTTAAGTTGTCGTTCTATTCGAAACTGTTAAATAACTCTTTAAATATTAAATTTCCGAACCCGGAAAGACTTTTGGAAAATAGAATACTGCAAAAAAACTCTTAATGTCAATGACTTCGTTTTTAAGATATACCCTAATCTTGTTCTTCCTCGGTTAGCTTTACAACCCTTGTTGGGTCTTAACTTCTTCGACAATCTTCTGCCACTCCATTCTGTCCTTTGCGTTTTCTCCAGTTTATAATCTTCACCACCTTTAAGTCAGATTCCATACACTCACACCATCTCCTTTTCGATGTACCTCTTCTTCTCATTCCCTGGTCGCCACTTCAACAATATCTCCACATGTCCTAACCAACTTTATCTTTGTGATTGAATGCACCTTACTATATCTGCTGACTGTATTAACTTATTTAGTTCGTGGTTCATTTTTAAACTGTATGTGCCGTGTTCATTCTTCGTTGGTCCAAAAATTCTTCTTAAAATCCTCCTCTCGCTTATTCTTAATTCTCCTTCGTTTTTTTCCGTTGTAGCTCAAGTTTCGCATGCATACGTAATGACAGGTCGAATTACGCTCTTGCATATTTTTAATTTGCTTAATAAACTAGTTCTCAGTAGCTCACTGTGTGCATAAAAGCATCTCATTCCCCCTTTTATCCTTGTCTGTATTTCTTCATTAATGCTGTTCTTGCTGTTTAATTCTACTCCTAGGTATATGAAGCTACTCCTTTCCTGGAATTGGTATGCAGCTATGTTGATTACACTTAGCTGTATGTTTGTGTCATTGCTTACTCTCATATACTTCGTTTTAGTCTCATTTACTACCATCTCTACTTCTTTGGCATATATCTCCAATATATTAAACACCTCGAACCTTTCAGTTTTGCTTCTGCTAATGATTACTACATCGTCGGCATACGCATTGATTTGTACAGTTTTTGTATTTATACATCCTGTCACATTTAGTTTTTTTATCACTGTTTCTAGGGCTAAGTTAAATAAAAACGCGGATAATGCATCTCCTTGCCTTACGCTATTTTTTATTTCAAGGTGCCCGTGTCTTTTTTATTCACTTTTACTTGCGTTTTAGAGCCTTGAAGTGTCATTTGTACCTGTGAGGCGTACTAACTTAAGGGTATTCCCAGTTTTATGATACCTGTAGCATTTCTTGCCTATTTATTAAGTCAAAGGCTTGTTTGAAGTCAGTGAACAAATTATGTACGCATATATTAAATTCTTGACATTTTTCGTAGATTTGCTTTGCTTACTGTCTTTGCTGCCTAGCATTGTCGTGCAGCAAAATAACCCCACGCATAAGTTTTCCTGGACGTTTCCATTTTATTGCTTGATGAACCTTGTTCAAAGTTTCATTGTACCCATTTGCATTGATATTTACTTCACGTTCACTGGATGGCTCGTAGTAATGGCACCGAGTTTCGTTACCAGCAACTATTCACAGAAGAAATAATCACCATTTAGCGTATAGTCTGTGAGGTGTTGCAGAGAAAGCCCATTCGCAAGCATTTTTGTTCAGTAGACGAGAGATGATGAATCCATTGCGAATAAACTTTGTTGTACATCAGGTTACGCCTTTTTAAATATAGGTATAATTTCTTCTACCTGCCATTTCTCGGGCATTTTTTCTTCACTCCAGATTTTCTTTATCAGCTCTAGAGTTCTTTTGCACAAATTACTTCATCATTCTTGATTAGCTCCGCCATAATGCCATTACCTCCCGGGGTTTTCTTGTTTTTCCGTTTTTTTTTTATTACACCCTTTACTTCTGCCAATGACGGTTCTTCATTCATATTTTCCGCCGTTATCTACTTATTAGACTATGTTATCCTGCAGCTCTGGTCCACTTAGTAGCTTTTCAAAGTGTTCTCTCCGTCTATCTCGTATTTTATTTCCCTCTACAATATTTTCCCGTCTTATATTTGCATGTTGTGATATTCGATTAGTATTTTTTTCTGGTCCCCTTAATGTCCGGGTAAAACTTCCTTGTGTTTTTTCTTGTTCTGGTTTTTTCTGTTTCACATATATTTTTTTCCATTTCGGCTCTTTTCTTTCTTCTGCATGTCTTTCTTGCTACTCTTCTCATTTCTTCATACTCTAATCTGTTCTCTACTATGTCATCGTTTAGACACCTTCTTGATATATTCTTCCTTCTTATTGTGTCTCTGCATTCATTATCGTACCAATGATTTCTTTCTCTTTTATTAACAGTACCCATCGTTTTTTTTTGCAGGTTTTATAATTCCCTCTTTTCAAGATCTTTAAGTATCGCCTACTTGTATCGTGCTTCCACATTTGCGCCTTTCAACTTAACTACGTCCTATTTTCTCTTTATTTGCCTGGCATCTCCCTTTAAACTTATTATTCTCTGCCTCATTATCGGCTTTACTAGAAAATTATCTGTGTTACAATTTGCATCGCTATAAGATCTACAATCATTTATTGATGACGCTCTTCTCTTATTTATTAATGTGTTATCTATTTGATTAACTAATGTACTTCATGGCATTTTCCACGTTTCTTGGTGTATTCTTTTATGTTCAAAACATGTGGAAACAGTTCTCAGCCTATTCGCCGCCGCCAACTGGCACAACTTTTGCTCGTTGTTCGTTATTTTATGCAACGTATGCTTTCCTGCTACCTCACAATTGTACATTTCCCTTCCTATTTTTGCGTTCCAAGCTTCGAATAGGATCAACGCGTCATAATTTGGCACTGCTTCACATTCCCGTTGCACTTGATCGTAAAATTGCTCCACCCCCTCGTCATCTGCGTGCTCTGAGGGCCCATAGACATTAATCAAAGTCATATTGTAAAATTTTCCATTTAATACTAATTTGCACATTCTACTATTTACAGGTTTAAAACCAATTACTGCTTTTCTAGTGCTATTACTTATTACGAATCCAGTACTTTTCTGCCCTTGTTTGTCCCCTCCATTGTATTTTTTCTTTTCAATAATTCCCTTTTCACTCCATCTTAATTCTTGCAGAGTTGTCAGATCCATATTGTATTTTTTCAAACTTTTCTGCTATCTCATCTAGTTTTCCAGCTTGTAATATTGCCATGTTCCATGCACCAATATTAAGCTACTCTTTTATGTTCCTATTCATGTTATTTTTTTTCTTCACTACCGTTTACTTGTTTATCCTTTTCCTTAGTTTCCACAGTTTCCTTTCTGTTTCCGTCATGCCCTTCCGTCGCTGTCAGTTTGTTGAATGTAATAATTTTATTACTTTTTCCTTCCAAATAAAAACTTCTCCATTAATTCTCAGCTTTTTATATCCAATTTTTACTGTGTTTCCTTTCTCTTTTTCGATATCAGCTATTTCCTTAATTTTTTTGCATTTTTCGTTTGTTCGTGATTAGGGCATTATATATGTATATATATATATATATATATATATATTTTCTCCTTTTAATTTAGAAATATTTTTGAAAACTTTCATTTTATAATTCCAGTCCCACAGTTCAGCAACATACATTTTTTCGTAGATTTTGTAGGCAGTTTTCACTTCTATCTTGACTTCCATTTCTTGTTGCAGAAATGTTTGAGTATTCTGCGCGAATATCTCCCTTTTTACAGAATTTACCTTTATTCCTTGTATCATTATATTATTTTTTCGTCTCTCCCTTTCCTGCCTTTCTAATCTTTGTTCCATGTCTTTCATTTTCTTCAGGAGCACATTTTTTTCGTCCTCCCATTTTTTCTTTCCTTTTTCCAATTCCTCCTTTAATTTGTGCATCTCCTCCTTGTTTGCTTTTAGTTCCTCTCTGATTTCTTGTCTGATTTCTGCCTTGTTTGATCTTAATTCTACCTTCGTTTCTTTCATCCATACCGTAACCTACAAATTTTTCACTTCTTGGGATTTCGTCCACTTTTCACACGCAATTGCACATTTTCTCGACTGGAAATTAAGCTTCAACTGATGAAAACTTTGAAGCCCATATCTCCATAGTGGTGCCGAATTTGAAAAAAATGTACAAGGTGACTTAGCTATGGAACAACATTAGCTATACGTGGTTAAAATTTTTCGCACATGTTTAGAATCGCCTTAAATAAGTGAGCTTGCTTGGCACTCTCAAGTTATACTTACTCAACTTTGGTATTAATAGTGTTCGTGTTATTGGGCAAAGCAGTCAGTTGGTGGCTATTTTGGCTCTTCATGTACATTTTGTTGATAATTCATTACAGTTCAACTGCCGAAATACTCGTAAATTTGTTATTGCTCGAGTTTCAAGGCTTTTGCCGCCAGGAGTTACACTTTCGAAAATGCATTGACTTATATGAGAGACGCTCCAAAAAACTCGAATACTACTGCTTGTTTTTGAAATTAACATTTCAAGAATGAAGTCATATCTTCGAGCTTAGACCGCTCCGTTGTATGATTGATTGTTGCCGACGTTTCGCTAACCATTGCGCATAGCATTATCAAAGCATGGTGGGTGCAGGACCGGCGGATCCGGTATTTATAGGTTTTCTTAGCCCTGTGGTATTAGTAGGCGGCTGGAGCGTAGTGCTGGCCACAGTACCTTCCATAAGTTGCAGCTGCACCTGCTATTCTTTCAAAGGTGGCATGACGCTATACAGGGAGTCTATTGTTATGTTAAACATTAATTACGCCGTATACAATGTAATAGCTGATTGAACCAGTTTGGCTAAGGTTCTTTTTAAATGTTTGTCATACTCATGTTGATTAAAAGAAAAGGTTCATCAATATTCTGACATCTATCTCGATTTGAATCCTGCTTGAACGCTTTAATTTATTCACTCTTTATCCTACCATAACGATTAATATTGATTTCAGGGAACAAGACTTACGTGTGATCAGACCTTTCATCTACGTGAGAGAGAAGGCAATTAGACATTTTGTGGTCGCCCAAAAACTGCCAGCTAGTTTAGAAACCAACCATTTCGAAAACACAAAAGAACGCCAGAGAGCGCGTCAAATGTTGGCGCAGCAGGAAATTCTCTTCCCCAAACTGTTTGGGAATATTCGATCTGCCATCCATCCAATTATCGGCTTCCAGTTTGACGAGAAGGAGGTTAAAATTAAGCGTAAGATGAAATCCAAAGACAGTGAAGATATATCTGAGGACGAGACTGACGAAGAGCCCGTAACGAAAGCAGATTGAGCTGTTTTCCTTTAGGGCCCTTTTAGTATGTTTGCGGTGCGTGAATGCTCAAACTATTAGATTTTGTATTGTTTTATAAGAATATTTGCACGTTAAGTTTTAACGTATATTATAAAATGTTAACGATGAATGTGTATAATATTAAATATTGATATTGTATTTGACTGATTTCATTTTCAGTAATTTTGTAGTATTTAAGTCGAGATTCGCATATAATCATTTTAATTTTAACTTTTATACTTCATCCATGTAATTGATAAGTAGAAATCTAGGGATTAAATTATTTAGATAGAGAGAGGCATTTTTATTATATTTAATTATATGTGTGAAGATTCCTTGAGCAAATGTGATCTATTAGTTTTAGGTCGTTGTTAATTCAGATATTTAACAATGTTAAGATGTAATGGTGGAATGTACTTTATTTTTACTGCCTAATCAATAAAAACATTTGCAAAATTTCAAAACCACTCTCATTTCAAAACTGACGATTATTAATCCCTCAACTGCCACAAGTGGAAATTTTGTGCCATGTAAAGAATCCTTTTATTGTCTTATCCTTGTATTGTTAATTGTTAATGCATTCAAATAAATTATTTATTAAAAAAAAATGTTACATTGAACACATATAACAAAAGCGTGTTAAAACATGAGCCTAATTTATTCTACATAGTAATTATAAATGGAAATGGAACGATAATAGGAACTTAAAACATCAATACACATATTTATTCATTTTGGCAACCGTGTTCTCCAGCGGCACACCCGCAATTGTCGGCTGAAACATAAAACAAATTTACAAATTTCAATTGAAAATGGGAAAAAAATAAGATGCAAACCTGGATTTTCAGCACATTTGCAATCATCACCGCATTTGCAGTCACTACCACATTTTGCTTGTCCATCTGAGCAAGTTTCTGGAAACCAATAAACGTAATTAAGCACTAGAATGAGTAATTGATTATGAAACAATGTACATCTTTGAAAACTTGACTATAGATCTTGTATCTCGCACAGTTTGCCTTAAAGTCGAAAATATAGCATTATACTGGAAATTATGACTGTAATGTTGAATCGTGCCTTTATAACCTCGATATGACGCATTTCATTTAATAATTTTATATTCACTGCGACGTATTAGATTATATATTTTGATGCAGTGGTGGCCCGCCAAGTGAAGTAGGTGACGTGCCTCTTCACCTAAAATTTTCATTCAATTGCGAATATTTACATCACATCACATTACATCTTTTCTGGTCCTCTTGTATTTAAAATTTAAATTTTAAATGCAGTCCGTCGAGCGTGAACACAATAATGACTATAAAAACTCTTGCCTACAACATTCGTGCAATTGTAGTGAAGAGTCTGCCTCAAACGTATTTTAACTCTGCGCTTATACCTCCTTTCCCATGGTAACGCCCGCGTCAATATCTACAATTGGTTCACCGTGAATCGCGCAAGTGAAGAGTCCAGTCGCAATCAGCCGCGGAATTGCATGTTCGGGTTTGACCGTCGGTTTTTAAACGATTTCTACAATTTTGAATTCACATTTTTGGCTGCAGTATTTAATGATATTTTCTCTCTCATTGACATATTATTTGATTTTCTCCAAAAGAAATCATTAGATATTTTTGTGTTACAAAAATAAATAAAACTATTGAACTATTTAATAGGAAAAAGAATGACGATTTCTTTGACACACTCTTCGAAAAGACTAAGGAAATAGAAATAACACAAATTGATATTTCTAAGCGCCCTAAGCGGGAATACGCTAGCCTTACAAATAATGACTTTAGAAGAAAATATAGAATTTTGTTTTATGAAGTACTGGATCACATTGTAATGGAAATGGAAGTAAGGTTTCAAGATTGCAATAAGTTACAATTCATGTCTTTGGCTGATACTACGAAATCCGAAATTCGAACAATATGATTCATGATTCGTGTTTTCCGTCTAAAGTATTTGAAAGTTTAAGTCAATTTTATGGCAAAATATTTACAAAAGTCAGTGTCTTAAAAACGAATTAAATCTTCTTTGTGCCGATAAAAGTTACCGCAATCTACAGACCCAAGAATTACTAGAAACTATTCCGTCGACAAGTGCATCAGTGGAAAGAAGTTTTTCTTGCCTTAAGGCTTAAACGAATGAAAACGCACTTAAGAAATGCAGTACCTCAAGATAGGCTTTCTTCTTTGGCAAATATTTCAATTCAGAAAGAACTTTTATTAGAATTAATAAAAAATCAACCGTTTACGAAGACATAATAAATAATTTTGCTGCATTAAAGGAGAGAAGGATAGATTTGGTCTGCAAAAACTAGGTAACTTGACATTGAATTATATTTTTCTCTTTGTTATTATTGGGGTTATTATAATAGCACTTCACCTATTTTTTTATATGCGAGCCGCCACAGGTTTGATTTCAAAATCAATTTTAAATTAGTAATTCAAACCTGCAATTTTTAGCTTTCCTTGCCATAAAATGTCATTATTAATCTCGAAATCTCAAATTTCGACTTTAATATGAAGATATCGATTTTCAAATCGAAAATTTTGAACTTTCAACCGAATCTTTGATTGCAATTTTACAATTCCAAAATTCTGTTTTTCTTTCTTCCAAAATCTCAATTTTGTTAGCAATAATTCGCGTTTTTATGTGGAAATGTAGAGCTTGATTTTCATACAGGGTGGTGGATTTTTCGATGCTCACCATTAGCATCTCGGAAACTGTAAAAGAGATACGAGGTCAGTTAAATAGAGAAAAGTTGCGCTTTTTTATGGCAATTGAGAATCTGAAAAGAAATCCTGGATATTTTGATTGGTTCTTGATTTATCACAAAAAAGCAGAAAATTGTGGATTTAGATATAAATTATTGTCTTCCTGGCCATTTACACTACTTCAATCATACTTCGAAACGTTCTTGGTCACTGTGAGTTGAATGATATTGATAGAAATTTGCTAGGTCATCTACATTTCAAGATGTAATACACAGATTTTTTGTTTCTTATAGTCCCCGCATTGGATTATCACACCTTTAGATAATACAAAAATTAACTTTTCAAATTGGTAACCAACTTAACCTTCCTCTTCCAAAAAAACTAGTTGAAATATGAAAATTTCTGTGAGTAATTTATAAAGTTGCTTAGACTTTGAAAAACATTGAAACAATAATTAAAGGGACAGATTGTATTGCTAATTGTCATTTAAACTTAAAATAGTTCAAAATAGGCGCTATTATTTATGATGCAGAGGTTAGTTCTCAAATTCATTTTGTTCACTGCTTTTTGGATAGTCGGGGATGCATACACAGCGTCTTTTACAATGCCTCACATAAATTAATTCATAGGCATTAAGCACGGTGATCGTGGGGGCCAACGAACAAGGTCAAACGCATTTAGACAATGGCGAACAATGACCAGCTCCGTCTTGCTGATACGACTGAACGTTGAAAAATTCACCACCCTGGATACATAAATGGAATTTTTTTCTTATATCGTTTATTACGAAATTCGGATATAGCAAAATCATTCTGAAGGTCCCTCGCGGGTCGTTATAACCAATTTCAACAGCATTTCTATTTCTATATAATATTAATGTTTTTATCTTAATATAAATATTTTTACTTATACTATTTATTACGTATTTCTAAATTCTACATTTTCCGTATTTAGAATTAAAGATTCGAAGAATTCTACTTTCGTAACAAATTTTCGATTTCAGAATGTCAGCACTAATCTTAAAAATTCTATTTTCAGTACAAGATTGTATCCTTAGCTACGAAAATTGAACTTTAATCTACATATTTTAAAATTTCTGTTTAGAAAACACGAAATATTAGCTCTAATCTGAAGTTTATGATATAAACCTTTAAAATCGAAATTTTGCTTTAAATTCGGAAATTTGACATCGCACGAGCAGCGCTGACTTTAGTCTATGACTTTCAAATTTATATCAAACCTTCTATTTTAATACCAGCATATCTAGTTATAACGAGAATGTTGCCTTTTATATTAAAATCGCGATATCCCGATTTTAAGATCAAATTTCGATTTCACATTTACAAATAGGCCTTTAGCTTAAAAATGACTTGAAACTAACCATTTGTACCTTTACTTCCTAAATATATTTCGAGTTTAACATGAAATCTTCGTTAAAAATATATTTCGATCTGAATTACAAAGCTTCGATATTACTCCTGAAGTCCTAATTTTAATATTTAAATCTCTGTATTGAGATTTTGATATCCTAAATACAGGACTTCATGCTGAAAACTGCGACTTAAATTTGAAAATTCCTACAATAATTTTCAAATCTCAGCTTGAAACAGAAGATCTCAATTATAATGTATAATGTCTATTTAAAATAAGAACCATGAACTTGAAATTATGATCTTATTTTCATTTTCATTAAAATAAAAATTTACTAATAAAACATTAGAGTTCGTAAGTTGTTTTGTTAATTTCTTTCACAAGCATTACATTATTATTCATAATTCACCATTATATCATTACTGAATTGTATAAAAAATAATTTAGTTAAACAAAAATATATTTTCGAATTTTGTAAATGTTTCTTGTAGTATTTTGCCTATTCTCGTTCTGTTGCCAATCCTGTGGATTGGTTGGATTCAGCAGAATGAATTTCCATATTCAAAAATAGGTGTAGGTTTCTTTACAGCAATTTCTATTAAAAAAATATGGATTGTGCTAAGTTTAATGACAAATTTTAACATGTATTTCTTATCAATCTGAATATATTGCAGCTTGAAGTTTTTTCGTAATATTAAAGTAAGTACTCCGTAGTAGATACTGTTTTACAATTTTTTTATTCTGCAGGAACGTTTAAGTACAAAAGAGAAAAATGGATTTACATAGGGGTACTTCGAAAAACTTCTAAAGCCACGATTTTATTGTGAAGTACAGCAAGTAGAGTAAATAGTTAATGTTAATTACGTTTCTGCCCTTCGACTGGCCTCCCCATTGACGACGTGACCTGTAGCACGTTTGAACGGACTGTAGGAAACATTGATTTCCTCGAAATTTTACAGAATAAATATAGTGTAAAATATTTTGAATATTATTAGTTTGTTGCCTAATTAATAAACAGTTTCTAATATTACCCAATTATATAATCGATACTAAAATATTAAAATAAAAAAGCAAAAAGGGATTCTTTTCCTTGTCCTACCAGATCAAAGAAAGATAACTAACAAAAATTATTTTTCTAAATATATAGTTAATAAAAAACCGCAAGAGTTGTGCATAATTTTCGGAAAATATATCAATTTAAACGCAATCATGTTTCCAATTAAGTGCAGTTTAAAGGATATCAAACCATCGACTTACCTTTGCAAGAATCACAAGGTGAAGGCATTTTCAGCGAAGAGTTGACTCAACAACCGGCACTTCTAACAAACACAGGTGTACTTCTTGCGGAATGGTCAAACAGGAACTGCAACGCAAAATAATCCGCCGGCGTATTTATAAACAACGCTGGCGTCTTCCCCCGTACATCCTTTCTGCGATCGAACGTTGCTCCGAATTAAGGGGTGGGGTGGCGCAGGTTAAAAGAAGTAATTAGATACCGGTATATGCAAGTATTTGAAATATTTGCATGCATGCTAGAGTGCGTAAGGACTTGAAACGCATATGTTGAATTCGATTTTTAATAGGGATCCCGGACAGTTACTGGCAGTCCGCTTTATGGATTTATCGCTTCCTCTCAGCAGCCCCGTGTTTTCGAGTAGCGTGGACAGCGTAGTTATTGCACGTGGGGTCGTACATGACCTTTGCTAATTGACGATACTATATTGGATTGGTCTCAGCGAGATATTGTGGACATGCATTACGCAACTTATTTTTTCTGGAAATTTATTGATTAAAGCATGAAAGGAAATTTGAATTTCAGATTTTTGGTTTTATTTTGAAACCCCGGTTAACAAAGTATTTCATATTATTTTGATAATAGGGCAGTGCAATTATGCAAGTTATAAATCTACAATCGATTAGAAAAATAAACCATTAATCGATCTTCATCTTCTTATTCGAGTGCTTTGTCTTTTACGAGACAGCGATAGAAATCTTCTCTCCTATGCCTGTGTTATGCGTTTTTAAGTACGACAGACACAGAGGACCTACAGCTTAACGCGGGCTTCGAACCAACTTACCACACGGAAAGTATAAAGGCATCTACTCCAGAGAAGATTTACTAGACAGAACACCTCGCTGTCGCTAACTTGACTATTTCTTGGGTGTTTTTAATAGTGAAGCTGTTTTTTATAATTATTTCTTAATGGGTGTTATGCTTATAAAATGAAAAAATTAGAAACTGTGATTTAATCTTGGTATATGGGCAAAAAAGTATATTTAAACCAAACCATCTTGAAGTACTAAGAATCGGAAACAGACAGAATAACGAATTATTATTCATTTTATAAAGTAATCTCCCTACTGTTACAAACGGCTTCGCAATCCACAATAAGAACCAAATTGGGAATCGCTTTCTGATCGTAGAATCGAAAGATTGTAAATATTCTTAAAATCAAAGGGAGTGAACCAACTCGCCTGAGCGATTCCACACTTCTAAGAATAATCTCTAAACATTTATAACAGTTCTACATCTATTAAAAAGTTGCTTTAAACTCTGATAAGGCATTAAAACAACCTCTGCTCAATCATAAAAGGCTATTTTGCAGAACTTATATAACATCATACACAATTTCCCAATCCGGTTACCAACCGTTGGATCTTAATACCAAAACCTTTCTCTGGAATTTGTGTCTTTCGGATTCGACGTTTAACTGTAGGTTCCCCGTGTTTCTACCTTAGCGCTGAGGAGAAGCACGTGGCAGAGAGGAGGCCGATGACCAGTAGTGGGAAAAAAGTCTATCAATGATGATGATGATGATGATATATCATTAACAAATTTTAACGAAACCCGCAGAATCCTTATTACAGTTTTTAATAATGCGCAAATTTTAGAAGATAAATTTTTTTCAAATATATTCATTTCAAAATTTTTTTCTTGGTTTATCAATTCTTTTTTTACCTTATGGTATCGGTCTTGCCTGATATATATTCGGGATTATTTGAAGGCCGTGGGTTCCGGTTTGGACATGCACCATGCTCCTCCCGCTCCTCGCGCTCCCCACAACTGCATTCGCTCTTACTATTTGTATTAATTGTATGTATGACTTTGCTACGTCTCCTGGTCAGCCAGTGGTTAGCAGATTAGCCATTAATTGTAACCTAACGTCGAATGACTACCGAATTGCTGCCTATCCCAAGGTTCGAACCGAGGACTTAGCATTGCGCGACTAGCCCTCTTACCACTGGGCTACTCGACCTCAAATTACTGAAAAATTACTTCAAATAGTAACTGCATTCTTTTCACGTGGCAAATGTTAGCGTGTTCCTTCAAAAATTCCAGATAAACAAGGTAGGATATACCTTTGGACTATTTAACGGAATACTGATAAACTAGTTTTATGATTTCTTCATTTATGAGTTATCATCACTGATTGTTGATGTTACCAAGGAAATTATTTGTACAATATAAATACAATAATATCTCTACTCGAAGTTTTTAAATGCTTATTCTAAGAGCAATGTTATTCTACACTGCATATCGCGCTTTTTATTTCTTACTATAAACTTGTATTTGCTTTTCCAAAGGATAATTTATATACCGGGCTAATATGTAGATCGGGCATTGGACCACCAAAACTACATCAATAAATTGCCAGTATTCTTAAATACACCAATCTACATAGCAGCTCAGACGTAGAACACAAGTTCAGAAATGAATTACGACAGAAATCTAAGGCATAAGGAGCGCGTTTACCCAGATACAATGAGTCGACTAAACGAAAACCTCAAAACAGATACTTTCAAAGAGATAAACTTGGACGAATTTGACTAGTTTTGGAATAATATCTGGAATAGCGCCGCTCAAATTAACAGAGCCTGACCTTTGTTGAAAATTGTATTATCAACACTCCAGAATTGATTGATTCCGAAATTGACAAGAAGGGTATAGGTACAAAGTATACTAAAGAAAGCATCAAAAGCATTGGAAAGGTTCTGGACCAGATCCTATTCAGAATTTTTGGCTTAAGGGGCTACTAAAGTGATTTTGGTCTGCTTTGAAACACAAAGCAGACCAAAATTTGCGTTTTTTATTACCACTGTAGCTACGTTAATAGACGACATTTGCAAAAATACGATAAAATCTATCCACATTTACGACATATGTGGAATAAATTAGCTAAATTTTTTTACTTTATTAAAAACTGTGTTATGTTTGTTTGCTTTTGCCACTTCTTACGGATTAAAGTTTGATTTTATTGGCCGCTCCGTAGCCGATTACTATCTTATTATTTCCCGAATACTGTCTAGTGGACTATTTTTTTTGTTATCCTAGAGAATTACCGATGAATATTTTGTGTACGCGCTGGACCGTGAACGTTTGCTGGAAATTTCCTGCCCTTGAGGGAGCCCTACGTATTAATTTGTTGTAGAATCTTGTAACATATTTCGTAATATGGTGAAATACCTCTACTGCTGCATTTTCTCGGGAGTCGATTTTAGTTCTCCTTTCGACCCGGTTGCTTGCTAAGACCTCAGCGCCGACAACAAGTACTGAATGGGCGGCTTGGGTTTTCGATGAGTGTCAATCGCGTGAATTCTCGTATCGCTGTTATCACCGTGAGGTGAACAGAACCATCGACAAGTGTCGGATTTAAAGAAACATCCTGGATTTAACCTTTGGAAGGCAATTCATTGCGAATTTGCTGATCGCCTTTGGCGGATTAATATCAAACCCCTTTCCTGTCACTCTGAATGCGCCGCTGCTGCGACAAACGCAAAGCTACCTCGTGCTTGCGATTTTTATCTGCTTCTTAAGAACCTAAGAACACCCCAAAGTGTGCCTGCCTCTCTCCCTACTCCCTACCGAAGAAATCAAAGGTAAATTAAATTGTTAAATGTGTGTTAATTGCTGTTGTGAAAACTTGTTCTGAGATTCATTTGACTGGTTTAAAGTACTGAACCCTTTTCTTGATGTAACGCAAAGCGACCTTCAGTCCCCAATTGCTATTAGTTATTACTCGTAAAGTGTAAAGCCAGTGGCGGCGAGCTCTGTGTTTGAACGTTCTAACTTCCCTCTGTGTTCAACTACAATTATTGCCGTTTCGGTTGTATTTTTGGTACTATGTGTGTTACCAATTTCAAGCAGTATAATTACATTTGTCTTAAATTCGCCATAGCTTTTATTTGTGTGTATTTTATTGTGCATGAACTTTGTAAGCTTTATATACAGGAGGAGGCATAATAAAAGTGAGTTCGATTCTCGTAAGCTGCTGGTTTGTCGGCCTTCCACGAGAACCTGCTATGATTTGGAATGTTGCGCCCACTAATTTTGACTCACTCTGTACACAACTACGGTCGATATCTTTCCCTTAAGCGTTTCTCGTGAACCACACCTACTCTTCTGAGCTAAGCCGAAGGCCTTTTCCACCTTTCCTGTTGCGGGTCGACGAAAAAGCTCGTTTGGCCCGTAACAACTACCATCCTTTAAAAACATAATGCACAAGAGCACAATGTCAAAATGTATTGATTTTCTCACAATCAATACAATGCCAAGACTTGTTACCATTATACTTTATCGGGTATTATACGTTTTGTCTTCCCCAATCAATAATAATAATGTACCACTCCTGTGAAGAAGAACGAAATAATTTCAAAAAGTTGCATTTCAAACGCTAGGGTGTAAAGAATAACTAACGATCGACACAATAAATAGGAAACTTGCACATGTTAGCCTCGAAATCTCTACACGTGTTATAGCGATTACGCAAAAGCAATCGACTCTGTTCCACAGGAATGGCTTTTCACAGTTCTTAAATTTTATAAAATCATTACACCTATCCGTCTTTTGTTCACCCTAATAATGCAAAAATCGAAATCGTCGTTATTACTTAAACCTTAAATGATCCAAACTAGGAGAGGTCAAAATCTGAAAAGGATTTAGGGAGATACCTTTAGGTGAATATGGTTCTGTTAGGCGCTTAATCCGTTGTCACCCTGCTAAATGATAGTCTCGCAGACATACATGTCATAAATATATGAACGACTTCAAACCGTTTGTTAAAACAAAGAAGCAACTGGAATCTTTTATCAATACTATCAGAATTGTCAGTAAAGATATTTCGATGAGCTACGGTATTTATCAAATTCCACCGCATGGATTCAAAATATGCAACTGAGCACATATACCTTCGTCGGTCAGAAAGAGGCCGAGGTCTCTTGCACATCTGACTGTGTGGAACTTAAATTGTGATATTCGCATACAGGTACCCCTTTGAATTTCGGTCAGATTGAGGATGAAAGAACAGATACCATTCAAAAAAACCGAATTAACTCTTGGAAAAGTAACACTTTACTTAGAAGATATCCATCAGGTCTAGAACAAGAAAACACTGATAAATATGCTTTCATTATTTTCATCCGTAGATGACACCTGCACCCAAAGACAGAGGAATTTTTTTCGCGATGCAAGACAGGGCCATACGTACCCATAACTAGGAAAAATATATTTTGTGAAAGATAATTGTAGAAAATGTCAACGGACGCGCAAAACCGTCGAGCACATCGAGATGTGATTCAGATTAACAGCAAAACTGGCTGTCGTAATGCAAAGAGCATCTGTTACAGACCTACCATGTTGTAAGAAAATTCCTCTCCATAGACTTAAACGAATTTTTCCCCTTTGGGTGCAACAGTAAAAGAAAAATATAATATATTTCTATAAATATAAATCGAGGGCAGTATTTATATAAGAAGAGTGATGCTCTCATGTTCAAGTTACATAGCGATGGCTTTAACTAGCTATCATGAGGAGTGAACCCGGGGGCCCTAGTTAGCCACTTAAAAGGTCCCCATGACTATGATACTGAAATAAATACAAATAAAATCTCGGATACGCTGGGCGCGAAAGCTGCACCATGTGTAAACAGTTCACAAACAGATGAGGGGCAAAGTAAAGCCTGTGGAATCACTCCCAGAAACAGTACCATAGCACCGAAACTGGTCAAGCATAAAAGAGCAGAAACCGCTGGAACAGTTGCTCCCGGTGAGAATCCGTAGCTCAACCCAACGGCGTTTACAAGAAATGAACAAATGACGAAGTGGACCGCAGAAATCGGTAAGTTTTTCATCCCTAGCTATTACGTAATTGCGAAAGTCGCAAGGGACAAATCACCCACAACGCAGAACTACGTAGAAATCTGTGTAGACGATCGCTTAATTTAGATCACAAGACCTAACGCAGCTTCAACCCTCTCATTGTATTGATACCGCCGATGAGAGCTAAATATTTACTGGGTAGTATTTATTTGTGAATTACCGAAGTAATATCAAATGAAAAATACAAAGAATGAATTTGAATTTGTGTTATATTGTTCAGAATTACCAATATCTAAATTAATGGAAAAGCAGGAGCGAAGAGTAGGTTTGAAATGCCTTTAGCGTTGAAGGTAGCGTGTTGGTCGGAGTAAAGTATGCACCGCAGACAAATTTTTTTGGGGATTCAAGATTAACAGTGTTAGATGCAAAATTGGATACTTCTACTGTTAATTAAAAATAAAAATTCCTTACCAAAAAATAATAGTTTATTTAAATAAGATAGGAGATATGTATTTATTTTTTTGGAAATGGCTACTATTGTTACCGTTTTTTTACCATTTTCATTACCAGTTCAGGAGTAGGTTGGTCAGATTTTTAAGCAACTTTTCCTTTCACGACAATCGCGAAGTACTGACTGTATTGACAATTAAGTTGTTCACTAAGTTCTCAGACACATTTATGATTAAATAAACGATATAGAAGCATAACCACATTATCTTACTTATACAAAAAAACTCAAAATACAAAAAATTAAAACAGTAAACACGTCTTGCATAGCATAGAAGACGTAGAACATATAAACCGGTGTGAAACCAGCAGCTAAAAGACAGCAGCCAGTTTGGCCGAACATAATCGAAGAGTACATAAAGACATTAAAATTGTAGATCGCCGTTATACGAATTAACAACAAAATTTGCAAATTTAACAATTTCGTTTTATTAATAAAGTATTTTCATGCAACGTAATACTAGGACATAATATCAATAAAACACCGACACATCCTTTAATGAAGTGCAAGAAACCACCAAATATATGAAAAACCTCTAACTAAAAAACTGTGCATAGTTCCTCAACTAAATTTTAACGAAAAATTCTTCATTCAAGGATTAATCAACTTTTAGTATCAGTAAAGAGTCGCAGGCCGTCGAATTCAACATGCTGTGTAGTGGAAATGAGATCTTCTTCTTACGGTGCTTTGTCTCTTACGAGACGTAGCGATCTTCTCTCCTATGCCTGTGTTGCGCGTTTAGAGTGCCACAGACATAGAGGACCTACAGCTTAACGTGGGCTCCGAACCACGGGAAGTGTAAACACTTCTACTCCAGAGAAGATTTACTAGGCAGAATACCTCGCTGGTTTGCCATTGCCTTGCGAGGGAGAACGGCCGTTAAAAATCCGATGTTCCGGTACTGGGAATTGAACCCAGGACCCTCAGCGTAGAAGTGTAACGCGCTAACCTCTAGCCTACGGCCGCCTCTAGAAATGAGATAAAATTTGCTAATTCGTTCATTTTTATACTGTTGGAAATAATTGCATTATATTGTAGTTGGATGGTTTTTGATTAGGAGAGATCTAGGACACGGTTTTTCAAGCATCTCATTGCACTCAGCCTATATTTGGCCCATTGTAGACTAGATTAGACCACCGAGGCCGGCTTGCTATATATTGTGACTAAATACAACGATTGCCACCGTATTATCAAATATTTGGGTTTTCAAATTTTGGGGTTGGCAACTGTTACTATCAGTCGATTACCCTTTGAATGACGAACTTTCGTTTAAAATTTAGTGGCAGAATTATACACAGCTATTTAGTTAGCAATTTTTCATATACGTGGCGTGAATCTATTTACATCAAGCTCTGAGTCGTGTTTAGGGCTGAAATGCAAGAGCCTAAGACACAGTTCCCGCAACGGTTCGTCCAGTCTTAAAACATTCTAACATCGCTTCAGCTCTGGCATAAATCGTAAAAATGCCTTCCGGATTCTTTTTATCCTCATTTAATTGAACTAATTTCATATTAGCCGAAGTTTCCTGGCCCATCATACAAAGAGTGGTACCTATACGGTATATTAAATTAATTTTAAAATGTACGTAAAGTATTTGTTACGTCGTTGCGTTTAATGTTTACCTGTTCGTAATAAACAGCAGGATTTATCGGCCCTGATTTGTGTCAACTAAGTGACAATCACAGCCTACTCTAATTTACTGTTCTTCAATGTAGTTTATGCGCAAACTGCTGTTATTTAAAGAAGCGTTAGTAGCAATAAACAAAAGACACATCACAAAACAATATCTGTAGTTGCGTTGAGAATTAGTGCTTATTGTTTACTTATGTAAAGTAGATTTTAATTGAAATTATACATTTTTTTAATTCAAATAATCGTCGGTTGTATCGATGAACGCTGCAGGTGCGGTCACTACTAGAATGGGTGGCCTGTTTAGTGGTACAATAACAACGACCGGCTGTGTTTCGCAGGACACGTCAAAGATGTCGGTCCCGGCTACCACTGCGGTGGTAGCCATTAGGCTAGTACCACCTGAAATCTCTGACACCGGGTTCCACCACAGTCGTACGAATTACATTATATTACAATTGAAAAGATCTCAATAAAAAGAACAAGCTCAACAAATAATTATTTGCAGATATATGGGTAGCGTCCTTCACTTCATAATAATATTTGGTAGGAATAAAAGGTTTTAGAAGAGAGCTAAGGAGATTTTGGAATGTTGAGGATAAACAAAGTACAGCAGGGTGGTAAATGTGTGCAAGGGCAGTCTACTGTCTGGAGGTAGTCAAGTTATAGCGCTCCTTCTAGAAAAAATATGCATAATTATGGTAATCGAATTATAAATACGTTTCGCTGCGACAACATCAGTTAGTCGGTAGACGAGCTTCTTCAGTATCAAGTTCGAATCCCATATGCGGCGAGGGTGGTAGAGGACCCCCGGTGAGTATAACTGTCCAATATTTACTGACAGACCAGCAAGTCTGTGTTTTATTATTCGTTGCATATCGCCACCAATGGGTTCTGATCGCATTGACCTTTTGTTTACGCAGGCATCGCATAAATGAAATGTTAGGGGAGAAAAGTAGTTCAGGAGTATTTAGTAAGAGATTTACAATTTGGGATAGCTTTAACACGTTAAAGAAGTTAAGTTACACCTTAGTTGCTGCAGTTAAGTGTTATAACAAAATTAATTATAATAAGTCTTATATGTTAATCTTTTCACAATTATTATTTGTAAATCAAAATAAATAGATCTTTGTTGTGTCACTTATTGGTCATTTAATGTTAATTTACATTGATATTGGATAAGGCGATAAATAAAATTTACCTTATAGCTTACAATCATTGAATAATAAATATCTTAATAAGAAATGTTCACGGTTCGTTATTCGTAAACAATGTAAGTTATATATATTAAGGCCAGCACACACTAGACTCTAGTGTGTCCCGGACTAGGCGAACGAACGGTACCGCGCGTCGTTCGTATTCGGTCAAGTAATCGCCTTACTATCCACACTAAGCAAATGAGAACGAACGGTTTTTTCGCTAATTCGCTAATCGCTTCGCAACACCCACACACTGTCAAACGAATGCTAGTGGATTTTATTTGAGTACCTCCAGACGAACGAACATTGATGAAAGCAAACGCATGCGTTCGGTTATATTCGTTTCCTAGTATACACTCAGCGAACGGATACATTCGTTCGCTTGGTGTGTACGCGCCTTTACGTTATTGTTACTAATCGAAGAAGCTATTAAACTGTACAAAAATGGACTGTGATAAAAAAGTAACTTTCATATTTTAAAGTTTTAATTCTTAAAAAGGAACTGTAAACGAAATAGACACTTAAATGGTTAGGAAGATTTTTCGTTTTGAATATTAGTATTGATACTGACATTAAAATTTGAATTACTTAAAAGTAAGAATCTTCTTATAGGTTTTATTTGCTAGTAGATGTATTATTTATACAAAGGGAAACCAACCATAATAGGCAATAATTGCTTTTTCATAACTTTTTGGAGTTGTTGGTATTAAACACTTATCGTGATGGTGCATTGCTGTTTGGAATCTCATATATTTGTAAACAGCAAACAAATAAAGAATAAGTATATTAACATAAAAATGCATCTAACAATATTACACTGTCGTATATGTCGTAAAATGATCTCCTATGAGATAAACAACCTTGACAAATGTTACTGCTAAATCATGAGCAGCTAGTGAATTTTAAATGAATAATATTTTGCCCGCAATATATCCGATTTCAAACTCTTTTAATCCGCTCTCTTTTGAAATGACGTTTAGGGTCATTTCATATCAAGTCAACTTATGTTTGAACCTTCACATCACCGATTTTAATAAAATTAACAGCTAAGTGTTAGTATATGGACAGTGCCTATTTTCGGTTTCCCGGCGATGGCAAACTTTTTTTAATTATTATTATTCAAGGTAGCATAAAATATTTCATTTAATTTCTTCGGTTAAAGCGTGATTACTTTCAGTTTTTATTTTATGGGAATTTATTAGGTACGCATCCCTCTGATTTAAATTTTCTAACAATTGTTTGACACTAAATAAAGATTAATTTTATTTTTAGCATAGAATTAATTTGATTGCTGTGGTCGCAGCATGCTTGAGTTGTCTGTATAAAATAAGAACTGAAAGTAATCACGTTTTAACCGAAGAAATGAAATGAAATATTTTATGCTACGTTGAATAATAATAATTTAAAAAAGTTTGCCATCGCCGGCAATTGAACTCGGATCAACTGCTTGGAAGGCAGGTATGCTGACCATTACACCATTTGCCGCTGATGTATGTGTTTTGTACAAAAGAAATATAATGTGCACGGACCTTACGGAAACATCCTGTCGATTTTTATATTTAATATGTAAGTCATCATCTGCGTCCTATATATCTACAAGGTGAAATACTTATTTAATATAAACACTGCATCAACATAACCTTCATACTCAAATAATTCACAACTATAGTGACGTTTGTTTCTGATTTTAGTTGTCGGTATAGTTGGTTGCATACACAATAGGCGAAATTGACGCGTTTCTTTTAAAAGTATACACAGGCTATGTATACTAAAAAGAAAAATTCCCTCTATATATGCTATATGATTTTCAGCTTAATCGGAAGCTTCTTCCCACCAATTCGTCCGTAATATCGAGATTCTTCTTTCATGGGGGAAGGAGTCCAGGGTGGCATGCAATAATAAACAATTACAAAAGAAACACACGATTTATTAATAAAATTAATTTTTGAACAGTAGTTTGCGAGGGTTAGTTGTTAATTTTCTAACTACAGCAGCCACTAATTGTTCCTTTTGCGAAAACTCATTGACGATGAATGCTTAGCATCGATAAGTCATTTAACCTATTTTCACCAATAGTGCTTTTAAGCCATGTTTTAATTCGGCGACGGGAGCTGAATGAACGCTCTATAGTGCTTGTTGTGCAGGGCTGAGAAAGCAAAATCAATAGCGCCTTTCTATGCTTAGAAAAAAAATTCGTTCTTTTTTAAAACCTCGATGGTATCAGGCGCTTCTTTTATCCCATTCCACATTTTGAACCACATTTCCCTTTCTTCTTCGATGCCTTCCAAATTGTAAAAAGTTGCACAAGCTGAAATACTTTCTTCCATTCCTTCAATGAAACATCTCTCATGTTACTCGGATAGAAATGTGTCAATGAAAATGCAGGCGATTTGTCTGCAGAAAATCTGACTTCTAAAGATGATATTATGGAATCCAAGGATGGAATTATTAGACCTTCTCCAAAATTCGGATGGATTTCCGGCTGGAGGGTTGCTTCTAAGCATTTGTCGGTCAGCAACGCGAGTGGCGGTTATATCAACATTCAAATGTTTTGAAATGTCGCCTGCTTCTTTCAAAACGTCAGCTGTGACGTTCTCCGCATCTTCCCGATGCTCTCTTAGCATGACGAGAATAGTTTGAATGTGCTGGTTAGCTTTCACTATTTCAGGTGCCTCCAACTGAAGTGTATTTGCTATAGGTTCCAGTATAGAGGAATACTTCGCAATTAATGCTACTGACACAACAAATGAAGATCTGCACGCCTCCGCATTTGTTTTATTTTAAATTTGTTACACCTTGGAAAGGGGGCAGCTGCCCCCGCCCCCTGAATACACCGTTGGCTCCTTTTATTACGTGTTAATGTAATGTGTATTATATGTTTATTTTCTGTTGTTCACTTGTTAAATCTATTTTGCAAAAATTTTTGTGTTTTTTTTATTATAATCAACAACAATGGAGGGGGCTCTCCGACCACGCTTGCGGAAGGGCCCGATATTTCTAAATACGCCACTGGGCTACGTAGAATTTTTTAGGATGCCATCAAACATCTCTGGCGTGCTAGGCCTGGCACGCTTGCCACTTTTTTGCCATCCCTGGATTAAGAGGTAGTTTTTAGCAATTATTTTATAAAATACAAGCAATACACATAATTTAAATTTGTGATATTATTTGTATTTTCTAATACATATTTGTAATATGTATATTATTTACATTGAACAATGCATCATCATTCAATATGAATGGATTTAATTAATTTTTCTTTTGTTCTTTCTAAGTATAGCATTACGTAGTATGTTTATTGTAATACCTATTGTCATATTATAATATTTGCAATCAAATATGAACAAACCGAAATAGTAGAGATCTATTTTATTTAAATTAAATATTGCATATTTACACATTTGATTATTTACTTTTTATATTACATATTAATAAAACTATACAGTTTCATTTGGCGAAACGAATATTTTTTGTGCATAAATAATAAATGTATATATTTAGGGATAACTCCAAATAAATGGGTAATATTTCCAAATCAGGCTCAAAAAAATAATAAGAGAATCTCTTGTGGGAGGTCGTAAAAATTATAGTTACGCCACTGGCAGTGAAACTAAAAGTAAAACTAACAAATTGGTTTTTTTTTTTGTTCCAGAACTGACTGGATTCGCATTGAAATTCCGAAAATCAAAAATACTTGAGTGTAAATATTATCAAAAATTTGTTCCTTCTGGGTAGCATCACACAAAAACCCATTGCATTTATTGTACTTTGATAACAATTAGCTATCAGTTCTTGGAAAATCTTTCCAACACGTAAGGATCGAGGTCGACGTTTGGACTTCCACAATCGTGTTTATGGAGATATTGTTTATATTGCTAGAATAGTGCAGATTTTACGAGATACACAGGTAGGCATGACACCTCACGTGTGACATGATGCGTGTGTTATAATTACACAATTTAAGCGCGTGCGTGGCGCCAATAACTGCGCATGCCTTAGTGGGCCTGTCCTCCTCCAACGCCGGTATGATCAGCAATTTCTCGTTTCGTTCAGCATACGGTGTGTGGATTTCACATCGAGAAGTGCTGTTGTGTATGCCTTATCAGAGTCTGTTTACTGCGTCACATCGTGTGTGTTTGTTCGAGGATTAGTCGCCGTTCTAGGAACGTTTACATAAAAATGATTCTTTTACTAGTGAAACTTAAGTACTATTAATTTTCTTGGTGCGACTCGCGAGAATATCTCGAATTTTCCTTTAGTGCGTCTTAACAGCAAGGCTATCGCAAAACTGAACTTTTAGAACTCGTTATCACATGTACTGACGTAGCACATATTGAATATGACTTGTTGAACTGTGCTGTGTTCTTTAGCAGTTTGCCATCTCACGTGTGCGTTCTTGGTTATTGCGCCGCAGAATATATTTAGCAAGACGACCGCGAGTGGTTGTATAACTTGTTTCGATCAAAATAACATTGGTGATAGTCGGAGAATCGGCGTTTATCTAGTTTTGCCTAGAAATAACGAAGAAACTCCCCGTTACGTAACCGAAACAAAAACATTTGCTAGGTGCTTCGATACCATTCAGACATTTACTTTGATTAAGTCCAAAGAGTCCACTGCTAGTGTGGACTGATAAGAGATGAACATGAGCATTATGGAATCTGTGGCAGAACTCGACGGCTTCGAACCTCAAACCCGCGCACGTTCTAACACGTGGCCGCTACCGCGACCGGAGAATTACGTCGAACAGGGCGATGAATCCGGCAACAAGTGCGCGGGTTTGCCCGTTCCAGCTCCAACCACCACCATCCCCGCTAAGAAGAATTCGAGCCGCCGCAATGCTTGGGGAAATCTTAGCTATGCGGACCTCATCACTCAAGCTATCACCTCGTCCTCCGAAAAAAGGCTTACGCTATCCCAGATTTACGAATGGATGGTACAGAATGTCCCATACTTCAAGGATAAGGGCGACAGTAATAGCTCAGCAGGATGGAAGGTAGGTTTTTGTAGTTTCCCTAATAATAGTAGTCATATAATTGTCGACTTGGGGAAGGAAAAGTTTTTCTTCAGTGGTTTTCCTCACTTGAAGTTATTTTAAGTCCATCAATTCCTATGGAAGATGGCAACCCCATTATCAAAATACGTATTATGGTGCTATGAAGTTTCCCTATGTGTTTGTTTATATGCATTAGCTACCGGCTCCTTCAGCCCAGTAGGTCTCAATTTTCTACACTCTTTGATAATACCGTGTCTTCACCAGGGTATTTTTTACAAATTGATGAGCGTAGAACATTCCAAAGCATCTGGACCACTCTAGTTTGTCCAGATTTATAATTTCCGGTTTAATCGGATGTGTCGGCAACACCTTCCATCTGAAGTAGTGTGGGAAGGAAAGTTTATTTGCGTATATTTTCTTAGTAAGGAATGAAGTATAAACAAAAATGGTTTGTTTATTATTAAAGCATTTCAGACGCGCAAGCTGCCGGTTCTTGTGATTTCGTGGGCAACAGTACTGTCTAACACCTCACATTCGGTAGCCCAGTCTAACCAACCTTGCATGAGAGCACGAGCGCGGGATGATTTCATTTGGTTCAATTAAGTTTTTCAGATGACCTTCAAAAAACTATTGTATGTATACAAACAAAAATTTGTTTGAGCCGGTAGTTTTGTAGTCGTGTTTAATACTGTTTTAAACGGTTTTAGCAGTAATAAATAAGAAAAAGTAAACTATACAGTAAAAAAACTGGTAATAATAATCATACAATTATCATTTTATTATCATCATTATATTCAAATTCATTTGCGAACGTGGTTTTTAGTAAAACGTATGTCTATTTATTAAATAAAACTAAATCTTTGTGTAAAACTTGTTAAGAAGTTGCAATGGTCTCGTTATACTGTACGAAATATTGATATTGTACCTATATAAAACACCAGAATCAATAAAAGTAAAGCTGTGTTTGGGAAGAACTTTTAACTATGATACCAATAAATTTTTAATGGTTCCTTGAAAATTTTTTAACTGGGCTAAATGACACCCTGGTTTCATACACCATGAAATGAAAAAAAAAACAATACACTTATTTCGTGAAAATTAAGATATACATATGTTTTCGATAAACCATGCCACAATACATACTGCAAGTTTTCCAATAGTCATAGCTAATACATAATATAAAGTAAACCTATGACGTTTTAAATTTTAAAGGAGGAAATGAGAAGAAGAAGAAGAAATACTACATCTTTTTTGTGATAATTGGATTTCATAAACAAAATAGAGTAAAGCGTAAACACTTATATAGCAGTAGAATGAAATGCATCGCTGAAATAAACTTCCGTTTCTCAACAACCAGAACTTCGTAGTCATAACCAAATATTTTGATGGCACGATATTTTTAAGAAGCGACTGGTATTCTGTATTCGTAGACGAACACGTCGTCGGCCTTGAGTAAGCTATATATTCCGTGCCGATGGCAAGTATTAGTGAGATCTTTCGATTTGAATCGTTAACAACCTTGACTTCTGCCTTTCATACGAAATTATTTCAGAAATTTCGGTGTAGGCGAAAATTTACTTGCTGGTAGTAGGAGGAATATTAAAATTAAATATGTTATTCTAGATATTTAATCCCTGTGTTCGAGTACGACTCAATTTAGAGACCTTTAGAGATTTTCTGCGTAATAATTCACGCTTCAGCGAAAGTTCTCTCGACATGAAATAAGTCTTATTCCCTTCTTTCTGCGTTCCGGAATCTTGATATTCTAGTTATTACTGGTCATAGCTGCTGTCGTCATAAGCAGCGTTGCCGTTTGGTTGGCACAGTCTCCCTTTACTTCTCGACAACGCCGATTTTGAGCTCACGTGGTGGATTAGTAGTGACGATTTTCTATTATCGTATGAGAATTGATTGATAAATTACTCGCTGTTTGTAATAGCGTCGTTGCAAATTTGTTGCTAATTTTAACAGGTAATAAATTGCCCAAACCAACGTAAAAACTATAGTTAGGAAATCCTAATAAATGCGACTACTTAATAGTTTGTAAACTGCAATCTACTTCTATGTATCGCAGTTTGTCTTACTACCACATATTTCCATGAAAATCAGTTGCTAGATAATAAACACAAATGACTCATTAAGTAAAGTCAACATACATATCTCAAAAGAGAAAAAACCGCACGTAGGTATTTTGAATTTCTAGAAAATTTGAGTCTGAAGAAAACTGATACAATGTTAAGTAGATTACAAAGTGGCTCTACGGTAGATATGTAAATATTTTTATGTAATAGGGACACCGATGACGTAGGTGTACTTTGACTTAATGGCTGGTAGTAATTGACACTAAAGTGCCGCAAAATATCCTTAGTTTATTGTACATATTACCATCGGTAATGTTTGTAACGTAAACGCTTCGTACCACTGATTTATTTGCAGGTTTATTCCAAATTCAAATAATACCTCCAGCTCTACAAGTTATTCGTATTTTTTTTTTTCATTGCTAATAAGAGTAAAAATATTATATATTATAATTATTCAAAAATATTCAATCTATTATGTTTACTACCGATAAACATCAGCAATAATTAAATGGAAAAGTAAACGTATTAATAATATAATATTAATAAAACTACCGAAAAACCAAAAGAGTTACACAAATATTACAAAGCATTAAATTGTTCAACATTTGTCCAAAATTAAATCAACATTTTTCGATAGCGCCGAGTTCAAGTGAAAACATAAAAATATTTTCTTTGGGTCTATTATAAAACGTTAAATTAGTATGAAGCTTTTACTGAAAACAGGGATTAAAAATCAACTTAAACACCACACTCATTTGAGTGAATTTAACAAACTACCACTGCAAGATACAATTGAGTAATAATAACTAGTGCTGCCGATTTTATAACTTTACTTATAGGTACTACAATTACAATTAAATATGAGCAAATCACATAGCCGGGATTTTCCGATAGTCTGAGTAATTTGTGCATATTTGCAGCTATGTATTATTATCTCTATCTTATAAAATCACAATATTTACACGTTATGAAACTACGATAGCAGTTCTTATGCAACTGAAATTTTGTTACAAAATAGATAATCCAAAAATATGTTACATTGTTTACAGATTTAAAACTTTTGAAAATAATGTTAAAGAAAATCCGCATAAACAGAACGTGATGTTCGGCAAATATGCAGAGGCAAGCGAAGCTATACGGTTAAAATGAAAGCGCTTTGTAATAAGCGACGTGAGTTTAGTTGAAATCGTACTAGTTTGAATCTGAAGACTAGTGAGTTCAGCAAATATTTGTTTAATTCTAATTAAGTTACTCTATAACATTGCAAATGAGATTTTGCGAAAAAGCGCTACGGAAATCCATTTAATTTAGATTTCCGTTTGGGATTTTGTTATTGTATTGATGACTACACATTTTAATATCATTGAAACTGTAAACCATTTAAGAGTAACGGAATACTAAATTTAAATTTTCCAAAAACATCCTAGAAAGTATTAGATATGAGCGTTGTTAATTAATCAAATGCGGTTTTGTAATAGACCATTGCGACCCTACACCATTTGATGGAAATCTTTGGTGGCGTTTGTAGACAATAATATATTTTTTCTATTTCGGTTTTATAAAGCCGTTCTAAGCGCACTGTTTTAGCTTAAAAACAGTACGTTAAGGAGGCCTATAATCGTACTGTTTTTAGTTTGTTTTTTTACGATGTTGGTAGTTCGATTTGAATTTGAAAGTTTGAAATGTCAGTTTCAACCACCTGTCAGTTCTGCCATAAGTGTTTATAAAAACTCCCTAGTAATCGATTTGACGTAAAATTTTCTACATAAATTTATTTAAAATACTCTTAAACTTCCTCAATAGAAAAAATAGTATAAAGAACACGTTTCATAAGACCACTTGTCGAACTTGTCCGTTGAAAAACTCGACGCTTCGCGTCTCGTTTTTCAAACTTGGACTCGTGCGTTAAGAAAACGCATTATGAAACTAGTTCTTTAATATACTATATGTGGCTAAAATTTTAGTTCAACTGATTTCTGAAATACTGGTCTAGTTGCCATGACCGCTTCTTTTGTTTGTGTCAGTTACTGTGATGCTGGAGTTATTGGCTTCTTCTTTGTATCCTTATTTCCATCGTAATTCAAAAGTGATTCACAGTGCCAATGTTATTTTCAAATGAAGAATATTCACTATGTTTGCGGTCTGTGTGATGGAAATGCTTTAGCACAACAAGAATATCATATAATATATCGCAGTAGAAGACTGCCTACGCGTGCAGTTTTCTTTAATTCACACTGTCAGCTGAGGGAACATGGCACTTTCAATGCAAGACATGCAGTCGTTTAAGGAGTTGTCTGTAGATCCATAAACGATGATGAACAAGTTCTTGGTTTATTACAAGAAGATTCGTCTTTAAGTGTGCGAAAGATTTCATTACGTACTGGAATATGTAGAAACCAGGTTTGGAGAATAATAAGAAGTGCTCACTTACATCCATATCATCATCAAAGAGTTAATCCTCTAGGTAATGATTTTGAAGTTCGTTATGATTTTCTAATTGGGTACAAAATAATTAAAACTTACCGCATATTTTATGAACTGATGAAGCTTCTTCCACACGAGATTGTATCAATAATTATCATAATTATCCTGAATGGGCTGCAGAAAATCATCATTTAAGAAGACGCTCGCATTTTCAACATAGATTTAGTGTCAATGTGATAGCTGGTATTTGTAATGATCGTCTGGTTGGACCATCTGAACTGCCACACCGTTTGAATATTGCGAATTACGAATATTTTCTAGAAAACTCTTTGCCCTTCTTACTGGAAAATGTGTCATTAAATATTAGACGTGCAATGTGGTATCAACACGATGGGGCACCAGCACATCTGTGTCTTCGTGTTAGAGCTTGTCTTAATGCGCATTTTCCGGGAAGATGGATTGGAGTAAGAGGACCCGTAGTATGGCCACCGCGTTCTCCGGACTTGACAAAATTAGATTTTTATCTTTGGGGTTACATGAAACAGATTGGTTACGCAACTGAAGTTCACACGGTAGAAGAATTACGCCAAAAAATACAGCAGGCTGCCGACATTATTAGAAATAACCCAGCAACTATATTAAGAACGCAGCGATCTCTTTTGCGACGTGGGGCTTTGTGTATCGAACACAATTGAGATAATTTTGAACATTTCTTGTAAATAAAATAATAAAAATGTATTAAAAAAAGATTTATTACATAAAATTCGTTGAACTAAAATTTTAGCCACAGAATTATGAAATAAACAATAACTCGTTAACGGTTATATTTAGGACATAATATATGGACTGTTCGAGTCTGAATAAGTTTTGGAATTCATCTTTGAAATATTGGCGTTACGTTTTGGGACACCTTGTATAAGCAGTATAACACTGTTAATTTTATTCTAAGATTTTTTGTTTTAATCCTTTTAAATGTATATACTTCTAAAAGACAAATAACTAACTTGTTTCCGTTTCAAAAATCGCTGCAATTTTCTGGCCAGAATAAGTATTCCAAACCCGTACAACTGCGGTATCTGCTGCTAACTCGGATAGATCCATTAATCCTGAGCTTAACGGAGCTGTGGAACATCGTTGGTACATTTAACGGAAACTTATTAACATTTAATGGTTTAATTGGGAAAGTCGAACATAATTACCGTAGTTATCTACCCACAATAACTTAAGCTTGAAACGAAAACTTTAATTTAATAGAAAGAATATTTTGCTTTTCGAATTTCCTTATAACATTCAATATTAACATCAATTTCGGGTTTGCATTTCAATTTCAGGGCGTGAGTTCGATTTTTATGACAAATTAAATATAGATTGTGCGACTTCTGGCTGATTCTAGTTGTAATCGCGTTAGGAAAACAAAAATACGACGGAAATTAAATTCGTCGTCATTAATAATGCATCATATTCAAAACATCCTTTTGAATATTCCAGTCTAATATCTTGCTTTAATAATGAAATTTTAATCTTTTTGAAGCGGGATGAGTTTCATCTTTGTAAAAAATAATAACCCGATTTACAAAGGAAAAATAGATTGTGTTCGCCAAATTAAAACGATTAACTGATTTAATCCAGGTATTTATTACTGAAAACTGGCACCTACTGTGGTTAGTTAAATTTACTGTGAAATACTACAGCAAATACAGTCAAACTAGGCTATAGGAAGACTTCTCTTGTAGCAAGATTTGGTCGTTATATGCTTTAATCATAATATTCGGGAAAATTTGTATAGTGTTAAAACTTCCAATACCACTTTGCTATCAGAAAAAAATGCATTCTTTCACTCAAAAATGTGCAAAATTTTACTAGTCGTTGATTGTAGTAGTTTTTGTGTTTTCAACTTGAAGTCCCAAAATTAAGTCTGAAAGTTTTAAATAATATTTGGTCCCTACATAATTTCTATTTCATTGTTTCATTTCCTGTATTGGCATTAAGGTTCGTAATTACCGCGCATATGGTATTGACAACCCGGAGCCGGACATTCGGGCGCGACCGTTTGGGCGCGGTCGTTTGGGTGTCGCCGTTAGGGCGCATGAACATTAGGGCGCGGACCGTCAGGGCGCGGACCGTTGGGGCGCGTGGACATTAGGGCGCGGACCGTTAGGACGCGGATCGTTCGGGCGCGGACCGTTCGGGCGCGTGGACATTAGGGCGCGGGACACTAGGGGCGACAACTGTGTTATATTTGTCAGACTAAAAGTTAGTCATTAAGGCTTGTAAGCAGTGACGAAAAATTGCTCAACCGGCCCTTGGATTTTTGTGAATATGCAACTGAATATACGTTATCCAGTATCTTGAAAAGTGTATGACGTTACAAAATTCCAATAGAAGGATTAGTAAAATCACCCAATAGAACCGACCTTCCTTTTCTTTCCTTCTTGTTTTTAAAATAATTTTGATGATAGGTATCATTTGGGTTTCTTGTGGTTTTAAAAATGAAATATTTGCGTACAGCTTTGTATTCCATGCAGAAACATGTTTATGATTTAGTAAACCTTTCCAGGTTATCTTAATAATGGTTAATAGGTTATTCAACGTTATATTGTAGATTTATTAAAATTTTCTTCCCCCGAAGTGCTATCCGATCTGAAAACAGTTTTAACAAATGTAATGGTCAGAATCACCAACCTCCTAATTATAATTATTAAACAGCTAAATACGTATTAGCGTAGACTAATTATTAGTCTATGGTATTAGTCAATCTTGAAAACTGTATAACTAAAAAAATTCGAATAGAAGCATTAGTAAAATCATGAGAAAGGGGCAACCCTTCTTTTCTACACTTCTTGTTTTTAAAATAATTTTATTATTAGGTTTTCACTTGCTTTTCCTATTATTTGCAGATTTTATGTATAAGTAATGCAAAAAATCATATGTATGTACTATCTTTGATGAGTTCATAATAACTGTTAATAATTACCTATTTCAAGTTACCTACAATCAATTTCATTTTCTTCTCCTGCAGAGTTGTTCAGTCTGAAAACAATTTTACCATAATATGGTATATTATGTACACTGTATTGTAGTTTTTTATATTGAACACCGACATTCTATTACAAGGAAAACTAATTTGAATGTTATAGTACCAAGAATGATAAAAACAATCACCCAAAGGCATACCCACTATATTGGTGCAGCATTATTTAACAGACTTCCTCATATCTTAAAAACTAGATCCCTATCAGAAAATTTGTTTCGTAAAAAGATAAAATTTGGATTTTTGGTATGACATGGTAATTTGTTTTAAATATATTTTATAAATGTATATAAAAATATTATTACTTTATTAGGTATTGTCCAGTATGGTTGTACATTGTATAATTAGCCCAATTAATAGAATATATTGACACGTAATTCAAATGGTTATCGTTATTATAAGTATTATAAATACAGTTGAGTAACAAAGTTATAACATCGAGTCTCGCGCCCTAGTGTCCCGCGCCCTAATGGCTCGCGCCTTAATGTCCTCGCGCCCTAGTGTCTCTGCGCCCTAACGGCCCGAGCCCTAGTGTTTTCGCGCCCTTGTGTCTAGCGCCCTAACGGCGGCGCCCTAACGGCCGCGCCCGAATGTCCTAGACCGTTGATAACCATACCAGAAAATTGTCTAACACTTGTCCTTTATTTAAACAACAATCTTTAATAGATGTTTAATATATTTTGAATCACACAGACTGAAAATGCTAAAAATCATGAAATACAGTAAACAATACACGATTTACTTCGTTAATGCTCGTTATATCAGGAATTCTGTTGTGTCCGGTATATCGTCATATACAACCTTATATTTACGGCCACGGCAGTGAATATTGAGTTGAACAAATATTTCAAAATAGATTTGCATTACAGTAAACTTATACAGTGTGACTTAAGTAAGAAGAAGAAATCGTTATTACAAATTTTAATATTTGATGTTTGGGCAAATTAAGCTAAGTTATGGTTCCTTTGTATAAACCGTAATAAAAGTCCTAGAAACGCTGTAAGCTTTAAGAAACATATTTGACACTTTGATTCTAATAGATTAGCAGACAATTTTATGTAGGTACATTTTTTAACAAATTTTAAATAATGATAGTGTAACGAGTACTTTAATAATTTTAAGGGCTGTTCACACTAAAATTTATGAAAAAAGTTACTAAACTTCGTATATTCCAAGGCTGATAATAATTTCTATTTAATTTGATACTGTTGTTCTGAATTGTACAGCTGTTAAACACATTTTTCTGTTCTTTCTTGTAAATCTCGTTTCACTTGCAATAATGTACTACATATTTCCTGAGTACACCGACACGATTTGGCCTGTTGGAGAGGTTGATGGCAATTGTAATGCAGCGGGAAGGCTATATACTGAACGCTATCCAAATAGAAGACATCCAAACTACAGATATTAAATGAACTGATGAGAGAGAGGAAGAGTTGGTCTAAGAAGAGGTGGTGGTTCATTTATGGTAAGACAGCCCAATATTGAAGAAAATGTGTTAGATTTAATTGAATAAGAGCCTACGAGAAGCGCACGTATTTCTTGGATAGTAGACATACGAAAGTCGACAGTACACAGAATATTACACGACAACGGCCTATATTCTTTTCGAAAAACGACAATGCAATACTTATTAGCACAGGATTATAAAGCACGAGTGGATTGGTTGTGGGAGTGCTATAGCTTGGCCGTCGTGGTCACCTGATTTAACGCTCTTATATTTTTATTTACGGGGACATCTAAAGGTTTTGGTATATTTCACACCAGTGAACCATGTGTACGATTTAACAAATTGTATCCACCAAGTGGCTGCAACGTTAAACGAACACATGCCCCAACTAGTATAATGTTAATTAATATAACTAAAAGAAACTACTTTACAAATTCGAAAAACAGTTACTAATTATAGGATTTTTGTTTTCATATTGCCAATATATATTAAAATTTATAAATCTTTTCAATATTAAATAAAATTTTAAAATTTGGGTTTACATTTTACAACCGGCTTCTAACCTAATTTCTAAATCTGTAGCAATTTTTGCAACAAACTTTTGAAGTAATGGCTAGTTTATGGATACCATTGTCGTGTTACGGGTTTTATTACTGCATACTGGTATACTTGTAGATATGGAATAAAAATTCCAATGTTGTGATAACACGACCCTGTGCTGTAAGCATTTTGATAGAACTTGTAAAAAATGCGTCCACGTTTTTCAAGTTATTTAAATGCCGACTTTTAGTACGTATCAAAGAATTTAAAAAACATTTTTCCACTAAACACATTAAAACAGTATCTAGACACTGCAAGAAAAAAAATTATTCACTTCATTTTATATGTATTACTTATTAAGTCAACGCAATTTTTATTACTATATTTTATTTATATCTAACTTTGTAATATAAACTACTCAAAAATGAATAGGGATATTGTAATATAAAGCATACATGTTTGTATTTGGCGGTTAATGGTCGTCTATTATTGATAATTAGAGCCAGCGGCAATGTTGATATTAAAAAACAATCAAATACAGTTGCAATTGTTTAACCGTATTAGTGTCAAGTCCAGTTTGTGTGTTTGATTGAATAATCTTTCTTGCCTTCTTAAGATCTTTGTTGTTCATTGTTTTTTTTATTCGTGTGTTATATTTGTGTTCTTAATAATAAACAACAATTCAAAGAAACCATTTAACAATAGAACAACGAAATTTAGCAGTTGCTATACACCAAAGAGTAGATTTCCAGGTCGCCATTGCTGATATGTTAGGAACTACGCAGAGCGTAATTTCACATGCCCTTTTGCGCCCTAGAGAAACAGGTACGACTGCAAGGAGGCCTGGAAGGGAATCTTTTCGCATCACAACGGCTCGTGAGAATCGAGTTTTGGTAATTAATGTAAGAACGCTCCTCTCTTCAAGTGCTCGAGATCTACAGCAAGTGCTTCAGAATACCACAGGAAATCGAGTATCGGACCAAACTGCGAGAAATCGATTGTTTGAGGTAGGACTTACCACATACCGCCCCCTGAGATGTCCTGCAAGAACTGTGGCTCAACGAAGACACCGGGTGGAATAGTCAAGACGTAGGCTTCAAGCGACACCGTGGGATGATATACTGTTTTCGGGCGAGTCTAGATATTGTCTCAGCAATGATAGCCGGCCTCAAAGAGTATATCGTAGTGCCGGACATCGTACCTTACCTCAGTATACATAACCAGTCGTTGTCTTTGGTGGTGGTGATGTTCTGGAATGGGCAGGAATTTCTTTATGGTGGCGTACTGACCTCCATATTTAATGGTACACTCAAGTGTCAAAGTTATGCCCAAAAGATCATTATGGACCAAGTTCTGACCGCCGCAACGCTGCTGGATGGGAATATATTGGTTTCTCTTGACGACAACGCAAGGCCGCATCTTGCTCGGGTTGTTTTAGAGATGTTTCGAGATGAGGAAATAAACCATCTTGCTCTTCCTCCGCTATCTCCAGACCTCGGCACCATCGAGCATGCATGGGACCTTTTGCAGAGATAGCTGGATCATCATAAACCCAAGGTCTACTACTGTGCAACAACTGAGGTATGTATTGCTGGTACTGTGGCATCAAATTCCACAAGAACATATTGATAATTGCACTGAGAGTATGCCAGCAAGTTGGAGCGTCAGAGGAGGTGCCACGCAATTTAAGTTAAATGAAACGAGGGAATAACGATTTTCGTTATAATAATGTTAAATTTCTTCTTTAAACGTACCTTTGTTGTAATTTTCATGTTCATTATTAAAAAAACGTTACATTTTGTTGTTTTGGTAGTTATTTATTTTAAATGCAGATTGGTGTTGCTTTTAAGTGTCTTACACTGCAATATCTATCTATTCATTTTTGAATAGTTTAATTTAGAAACTTTGGAATTGCATAAGCCGGATTTGTAGAGTATTGATTTGTAGAAATGCTATACATTTTGAGGTAACGAACTTGGTCGTTTTCAGGTTTTCACAACAATACTAGCAAGTTATTCCAAAAATATCTACACTTTTCTCTATTTAACCGACATTGTAGTTCTTACAGTTTCCAAGATACCGATGGTACGCATCTCCTATCGGACACCCGGTATATTACTAAATGATAAGAGCCCTGAAGATAATTCCTAAAACAATTGATGTTATTCAAATATATTGTGGCTTCTACACAAGTATATGATATTATCGGGAGTCTAATGCTTAGCACCTCTAGCGGCAACAGCTTGAAACTCGAAGGACTATGGAATCTTCGACAACGATTAACTTAATTACTTTTTCTCTTATATTTGCTGTGGTTAACAGAAAAACAGAAAACAGTGGAAAGTGATGCAACCAACATGTTCGTTCTAAATATTGCCATACGAGCTGGCAATAATGGTAATAATAATTTTATTTCTTTTTTTTTACCTGAAATAACAAATACATTTAGTTTAAACTGCACAAGATTCTATAAGTTTTTTTCTGCAAATATGTTATGTTTTAAAATTAATAATAAACACAATTTCAATGGTATTCATTTGATCTTCATACGTATTTCGGCATTTTTTAAATATAAATATGAATTCCAAAAAAGTAAGGCAAGAAACAATTAACAAATATGTTATGAACAAAACTATAAAATTTAGAAAAATTCTTAAAATGTCCTGATGATCTTCTTCTAATATAGGTGTTTTGGAAAACATTATGGTATCGTACTAAAAACGATTAAACTTTTAGGAAAGAAATATTTGTTTAAAAAAAAGCAAGTTAAACATAATGATGCCCTATCTAACCAATATTCCATAAATTCTGGTGTTCCCCAAGGCAGTGCACTTAGACCTCTTTTTACTTGATATATACAAGAAATATACGTCAAACGGAAAATGCTATGATTGCCACATTCACGGGCAATACTGCTCTAGTATCAACAGATACTGATCCTAATGTATGTAGCTTCTGAAAATGTACAAATGCATCTAAATCTTCTTATCGAATAGTACAGCAAACGGTGAACTAAAGTAAATCTGTTCGAGGCACATTCACAACCAAAACTAATACTTGCCTAGCAGCAATTATTAATAATGCACCCATACCTATTAAGACGGAAGTGACATACTTTGGGTTACACTTGGACCAGCGGTTATCGTGGCATACGCATATAAAAACCAAACGAACACAGTTAGATCTCAAGTAAAGATAAATGTCCAAGACCAAAAACCATACCAGGATTCCAATCAAAAATGTTCCGAGCGATGGTAGATGCATTCTGGTACGTCAGAAATCAAGCGTTGTTTGTACTAGAGGAAATACACAGAATGGCTGGCAAACATCACGATAGCCTCACTGGACATGCAAGTGAACTTGTGGAGCAGCTATACAACGATGGTCCATTCAAAATAAAATTAAACAAGTCTTGGCCAACTGATTTACATTAATATTGTGGTATACGAAGGATATCACCGGATTCCTTTACAAACTTAATACTTTCATCATATTTACTTACTACTCTCTATGAAATAGATTGTAAATTGTCAAATAAAGTAAAACATATGAGGCAGAAATATAAATCTTAATTTTATTATCAAAATTATTTAATCTAAAATTGCAAAAATCCTACAAAGAACTTCTCTTTAGTTCAGTTTGAAATCAAATTAATATTTAGCTGGTAGAATCAGACTGCATATTTTCCCCCAACATGGTACCTTGGTTGTATATTCATTTAGTTTTTGGCGTTTAAAGCACTTATTGAAAGATTTTTCTTAATTAGTAGGAAAACAAAAAATGTCAATGACTTTTTAACGGATTATGTCGGAGAAGCTTCCAGAAACAGTTCCTAATAAAAAGTAGAAAACTGAGTTTGAAATCAGACAGAAGTTTTATTGGTGAAAAGTTTCTTTAGAAAAACCGCGAGAAGTTTCTTCTAGGAAGTAGTTTCTAATTTCCACTAGTGCTGGGTTGTTTCTTGGTTATACGGGAATGTCTTATTTTAAGTTAGTTTGAAACTGTGTCGTAGTTTTTAGCACGAAGCAAATATCAAATAGCTTAAATCCTGAATTATTACAGCTATTAAATAAACAAGAATTTTCAGCTTCTATAAAGCAACATGATAGCTGCAATTTAAAAAAAATGGGAAGTTGGAGTCTCTGTAATGGTAACCAGTTAATTAAATTGAAACAAGCCTGTAAAATGAGTAAAGGCTGGCTTGCTGTGAATTACAGCGGTTTGTGGTTTCCTCTGAAACAGGTAGTAGCCGGTAAAATGAAATGCGGAATTTGTTACATCAATTACATTTTGGACTGTGCTTGACAACGTTAAATGCTGATGAAACGTGTTAGATGCTTGAGAACAAATGCAAAATTGCTTGATTTTACTGTGTATTCTTTGATAACATTCTAAACAGAAGAATTGGGTCTCAAGATATATAAAAAGCCCGTTTTGGTGGGGAAGGGTTGGGTCTGGTTTAAACGTAATGTGTAATTGTATAATCGTGATGGAACATTTTATGAGTTTAAAAATATAAAAGAAAATATGAATAATAAATTATTAGCGATGGATATGGTTCGAAAACGTAGATGAATTATGTTGCTTAAGCCTTTTCTTAAATATTTCAAGATACAATATTTAGTAAGCAAAACTTTATATAAGGTAGCTGTCTGCAAGATTATTAGCAAATGTAATTCTAGGTATTTTTATTTACTGACGTTGCTAATTTAAATCGATTGTAGTAGCAACGTTTTTATATTATTACAAGCTTAGCCCCGAGGAAGGAGGAGGAGGAAGAGAGAATCAAATATATACATAATAAAAAAGTATTTAGTTGCTTTCTAAACGAACACCCCGTATTTGTTGATAATTTTAGTTTTGAATGAGGCGTCCTGCCAATTAATATATTGGTTCCTCATCTTTTTTAACAGGACTAGGTATTTTTTATATTTCGGCATTGCTAGCTTTTGTAACGTTCATCTGGTTTTCCGCATTTGCAATAGAATGTACTTTAAATTCATTTCATAACTTAAATTTGTTACGGGTCAAACGAGCTTTCTCGTAGGACCGCAGCAGGAAAGATGGAAGTGCCTTCGACTTAGCTCAGCGAAGTAGGGAGTGGTTCAGAAGAAACGCTTAAGGGAAAGAAATCTAACGTGGTTGTATACAGGGTAAGTCGATATTAATGGGCGCCGCCCTCCAGGTTACAGCTGATTGTAGGTTCTCGTAGAGAAATCAGCAGCTTACGGTAATCGGACTCGCCTTTATTGTGCCTCCTTCTGTATATAATGCTTACAAGATTCATGCACAATAAAAATACACCAGAATAAAAGATCGTACTACATTTTAACTGCATCCAAATCTATTGAGTAAAATATAGCACACAAATAGTACAATTTAGAACAACTACTATAGGCGAAAGTGCTGGGACGTCCAAACCAAAGAGCTCGCCGCCACTGGCATACGACATTTACTTTAGTAAAACAGAATTACGCAGCCAGCGACGTTCGAGTTTACAAATTATATACCCCTTTAACCTTAACAAGTAATGGAATGATGGGCAATGGAAGGTTGCCTCACTTTTAATATGACAAGGAAATTAAGCTGTTCTGTTTCTTATTTACCAACGAAGCACTGATAAACAGAGGAAAACAATCACTGTATGGTACATTGGTAAGTTTACCTTAGTTTTCTTAAGGTAAGGAGTAAATAGGCACAATTTGGGGTGTTCCTAGGTCCTTGAGAAGCAGACAAAAATCGCAGGCACGCCGCGGAAGGCTGGATCACGATTGCGCCACCGCAATCGCAAAGACTTTCTTCGGGAAACGGGAAATTTCGAGTGTTGTTGCAGTCAGGAACAAAATCTCTGTTGTACGAGATTTTAACGTTGCAACGGCTTAGTGGGGAGAGTCACGGGGTTGATTCTATACTCCGACACAGGTCGAGAGAACAATTTCACTAAATTGTCTTTAACAAAGCGAAACATTCTGCTAATATTTTATTCCGACTAAATGTCGTAGAATATTCTGCCTCCAGGCGAGAAAAGCGATAAAGTAACTTAATATAGCAGAGGTTCTGCCAAAAACACTTCGACTCAAAACCACGTGCGTTCGCTTTCAGGGGTTTAGGCTAACTGGCTTTCCCCCGGCTTCAAAAACTCCCACCAAACGTAATCATTGCAGAACAAAATCTTCCACGTGCAACTTCCGGGGAGCGTAGGGTTTTCAGCACCATTCTGTAGACAAAGAACTGTTTTCGATAAACATGCTCGTCAGCGTTCCTTTGAATTCGGAATCGGTGACCTCCCTTAAAATATCCTTTGGGAAATAATAGAATAGTAATCGACTATGAGCGGCAATTAACGTAAGATATTTTACTTCATCTTTTTGTTGTACCGAATGTTACAACATTCTTAGAAGCATTTCCAGGAGTTATGCTCTGGAATGCACGTGTCACGGTTTCTTCTGTATTAGCTGGCTTCTTTAAAGCTATCGAAAAATAAAAAAAAAACATGTCGAGAACTTTGAGGTGTGCAGATGTTTTTATCACCAGTGAACATAGGGTTGGGGTTAAAAATTGTTCCTGAAAATGTAAAGTTTACCGTTTTCGCGTACTACATATCGACAATAAAGTCGGATGAATCACATTCAGAAATCAATAATTTCGTGGAGAATATGGTGTGGTTTCTCGTTTCGTTTGAAAAATTAACCCCGTTACGTCTTTAATGTTTACGTGACGATTCGCCGTTTTAACAAAAACTCTGTAATTAATTAGGATATTTTAAAACATGCTACATTGGTAAATAGCACGAATATAATTATTTTTTCGCAAACGAAATTTTGTTGATTATGAAGCGTAAAGATTGTAAAATATATACTAACGTATACAGGGCGATTGCATTATGTTGTGACAGGCAGGTAGGCTACACACATTACAGCTGTGTGTATTCCATAGGTATCTTAGTATCCTTTACATTGTTTACATAATTAAAAACTTGTTACGTTGGATGTACTAACAAACTCCAATGAAACTATTTACTAATAAATAAGATACAGTTTTGCAATAAGTACATTTACAATATTTATTTGTTATAATTTAAACTGATTGTTATTACCCCAAAGATCTATACAAATCACCAACTTTGTACAGAATTTTGTTAAGTAGACAAAACAGCAGTTGACATTTGGGTGCCCAAAGCCCAAAGAACTCTTAATGTTGAAAAAGACTTTTTATAGCTATTAGAAAAGTTAACTATGCCTTTCATGCACATGTGAGAGGTGTTGCCTATCTACTTGTTACAAGATAAAATGATTACATTCTATAGAGAGTGGATCTTCCTTGAATAAAACTGAAGAGGTCAGATATATTCAAATACACATGTAATGAGCACCTTCAAGTCCTGTTTCGATTAGGAAACGCATAAGTTCAGACAAGTAGAAGGGATACAGATTTAGTAAATGTAGGAAATTCGGGCTATTTTTGATCATCAGATAATAAGCAACAAAGAATGAAACACAGACTTACTGATCTGTCAATAAATATTGGACAGCTGTATCCATCGGTGTATTCCGTCCCCCTCGCCTTGGTTGATTTCGACTACAGTTATGCATACGTACACCAATACTCCAGTGGAAGTCTGCAACTGGACTATGTTCAAGCAGACACTGTTAATCACAGAAGTCATGGTAGGGCATCCCCCACAGCCGCTACATGCGATGGGGAGAGTTAAATCCTATTTGGGCAATCCCCCGCGTAAAAGTAAGCCGATACCCTCTTTACGCTGATGTACCATTCAAAAGAATAATTATTCGACGTAGGAGTCATACAAGACCATCTCTGCTAACTTGACTACCGCCCGAATGATTTCTAGGTCGAGATTGAACATGACACACTATTCACGTAGGTGCTTATATTCACTACGCTACTACTTACAACTCCTTACATCGATACACAATCTTTTATAATAACAATAACAATACAGTGTCCAAACGATTATTTTCGTCAGCCTGCAGCAAACCGATGGAAGAGGTTTTTTAGCTGGCTTATGGAGGAAGGGGCTTTAAATAAAATGTTTACAGGGAGAAAATCTTGATTGTTATAATGTACAGGGTAATTCAAAATGAGTACACAGCACCCTTTCAGGTTACAGCTAAACGAAGATCCTCGCGAAAGAGTCGAGGACCAACAGCTTATGAGGAATCGAACCTATCTTATTGTGCTTTCTCGGTCCTGCTACAAAATACATACAAAAAGTAAAATACACAAAAATAACCAGTCATAAATTTCGCAATAATGATTATGCATATATTGAACAAAATAAGAAATAATTGGTACAATGGTAAGCAAAAAGGAATGTTCAAATCAGAACCAGAGCCGGTCCTGTCATAAATTATGTATTAAAAAAATTTTTCTGGCTCACGCTGCTGCGGGCCTGGATATTTCCGTAAGATTACAAACAGAGGTGCGTGACTAATAACTGTTAAGTTCACAAAACAAGCACAATTAATTATTAAGTTATCAAACAATTCGCAATAGATTGCTGCTTTATTTATGAAAAAACGGTTAGCGTGAAGATGAGAAGAGACGGTGGAGGCAGTTCGCGTGTGGTCACTGGCTATTAGGTAAACGAGCAACAAATTATTTTAAATCATCCAGAAACGATGAACAGAGGCACAGAGTTTCTGTTAAAGCGGTGATAACGTTGTGGCAATGAACGGGGGTTAATTTTTATCTGCTTGAAGCGGAGAAAAGGCACTATATTTTCCACTAAATTATTGGTTTCTGTACGTGTTTAATCTGGCTTTTCGTCGATTTTAAAACGGGGAAAACGTAAACGCTAAATTTTTAATTATTACACGAACAATTATAAATCCCCAACCTCGGTCACAAAAAAAAACATGTGGACATCTCAAGATTCTTTATTTTTAATCAACCTGAATAAAGATAGCTAGTGTCGTTCTCAAAATTAGCTCAAACACGTTCACTCAAGGGACGATTCCTTTAAATTTTTTGCCAATGCAGACAAAACAATACACGGTATTGGAAATTCTTGTTTGTTGAAACTGAGACTTGAATGTTTTATAATTAGAGAGTCTAAATGAAAATGTGAAACGCTGAAAAGTTTTGCATATGGTTTTCTAAATTAACAATATTCATTGGTGTTAAATGTAAACATTTTCGAATTTAACGAACTGAACAATGGAAGTTTGTTATTTCATTTAAAATAAAGGGCGAATATAGAATTAGATAAATAACACCTACGCTAAATAATATTCGAGCCTCAAATCCAGAAGGGGAAAGTCTTGAGTTAACTCATCTTCACGGATTAAAAGCCGGGAAAAGGTCAGAAAGTTTTCATTTAAAAAAGTATTGTACATCGAAGCACTTATAAAAATTTCCATATTCCAGTTCCTTTCATAAATTTCAATTTGGTTGAACTGAATAAGTACGGTTTTTTATTATTATATTATATTTATATAATACACTATTCAAATTTTATTAGCAATTTTTATCATCCATTAATGTAATTCCACTACTTCTAGGCTCCGCTAGTCATTATATTAGATCTAAATACATTTCTGGAAATGTTTGAAGTTGTAATAAATTTAAGCCGTATCTACATATTTTCTGGAATTAATCCGACAGGCGAATCATCTAAATTAAATGGAATAATGTAATCTAAAATAGCAGTTAATTTAATTAAAATAAAGTCTTGTTACGAAAAATTAATTTAACTGGGTCATTCAAGAATTAAACTAACATTATATAAATACAATTTCCTTCATGTTACTCAACAAGTAATACCCAACCTACCTAAATAATGAGTTTTTGCTCTTACGCCCGATAGAGTCAGTTGCCGGTAGCAACAGTGGGAAGTAGAGTCTGTTCAATAATAATTTAGTATCGTAGCTACAACTAATGGAATGCATCCCAAACAAACAGTTTATCATTAAAACGGAAAGCAAAATTATCTAATAAACAAAAATAGAAGATCTAGTAGTAGTAGTATATTCTTCAACGAATGTAGAATGACAGCTATTATTCACAAGGATGAAAATTCTGTCACGAGCCGAAGGCGAGTGACAGAATCATCCGAGTGAATAATAGCTATTCTACACGAGTAGGAGACTGTACTTTCTCTACGACTATTTCATAGGAAGTTACAATTTTTGGTCCGAATCAGTATTATAAAAATGTTGCTTCAGGTGCACGTATGTCGGTTCACTAGCCACAACCATTTTACGCCGTGTACACCATTGTGTACTGTTTCTGCGATTTCTTCGGCAGTAAATTAATACACGTCGTTTTCGCGGTTTCCGTTATTTCTGGTGGCGAACACATTGCAGCGGTTTCGCTGTCTGAATTATTCATACCTAGTTCTTACTGTTTTTACGAATACGAAAATTTAAAACTGTTTTTGACAGTTACTTCAAAAACAAGTGCCACGCCCACTAGCGTCCGGTTCCGCAATTTATCGTTGGATTTTGATGCAAAATCCCACGACCCACTGAAATAGAGAACAGAATCCAACGGAAATGGAGAATATCTATCATTCTTCAACTAAAAAGGTATATGTAACGAATACATTATATTATAGTCCTAGAGAAAGTATTATTCAATTAGTAGAAGTTAAATACACAGTGACACCAAGAAATGTTCAAAGGTACATTTTTAGCTTTACAAGAGCCATATATTTTCTGACTTGTCTAAAGAGGCTGGTCGATACCGGATTCATGAATTTTTGAATTAACCTCTTGAAACTCATAAACCAAACGCACAAAGTTAACGGTTTATCGTCAAGGATTATTTGCTGAGTTGAAGGAAGTACTACTTGAATTAGATATCGCAGATAATTGGAACGCCTTTTTGCACACTTACGACTGATGTACTCCACTTAACGAACTCAGATTAAACAGCTCGTAAGGCTTATAATATGATGAGCATAAAATAAAGAAACGAACAAAAATTATAGACGTAGTTGAAAGATCTGCACAACTTAAATGAAGATTTGCAGGACAAGTAGTAAGACACACCTACGGAGATAGGCATAAAAAGATATTAGAGTGGAGACCAATAAGATTTAACCAATGAGATGGGTTAATGACATGAAACTAACGGCAGGTTTATACTGCATGATAGCTACATACAGACAAAAATGGAGGGATCTAAAAGATCCAAAGATGGATCTAGTCGCTAACGTAGAAGAAAATCATAACACGGCAGAGAGGGCTACAGAAAATTGGAACACACAGAGGAGACACACTCTCTAGACTATGCGGAAAAGAGGCAAGAGCAGCCTCACACATAATTTTTAACCGTGGACTTCGTGAAATAACAACCGAGTACTTCGTAAAAAACGTCCTGTAACTCGTTGAGGGCAGAGGTCTACACACTAACCCATTGCAAATCATCATCATCATCATCATTTCCCAGCCTTTTTTAAGTCCACTGCTGAACATAGGCCTCCATTAACTGTTTTCACTGCCTTCGGTTTTGTGCGGCTCTAATCCAGTGCCCCGCAATTCTTTTTATATCGTCGCTCCAACAACTTGGTGGTTTTCCTCTGCTTCTTTTGTCAGCTCGGAGTCTGTTACGGGCCAATCGAGCTTTTACCGTAACCCGTAACCAGATAGATGGAAAAAGGCCTACAGCTTAGCTCAGAGGAGTAGGGGGAGTTCGTGAAAATCGCTTATGGGAGAAAATCTTTACTTGTGTACAGTGCGAGTCAAAATTTGTGGGCGCCATCTTCCAAATCCAGCTGTTTGTAGGTCCTCGTGGAAGGCCAAGAAGCGAACAGCTTACGGGAATGGAACTCACCTTTATTGTGCCTCCACCTATATATTTAAGCTTTGCAAAATTCGTGCACACAAATACAAAATGCAATAATAAAAGATATAATATTTCAAAACGCGTATAATCAATTTAGTGGAAACGACAGTACAACGAAAATGACAGGCGAAAGTGATTTTATAATTCTAAATTACAACTGAGTACTTTGAACGTTCAAGAAAGGGGAAACTCGCTGCCCATGGCCAACGGTATTTAAAATCTTATAATTCTGCGTGGTCAGTGGCATTGAGTTTACAGGAATCACACAATATTTATAGTTACTAATTTTACAGCAGCACAGAAAAAGAAAATGACGATTGGCGGCTGAAGGCCGCTTCTTATTTATCACAAAAAGAGGTTCAAACACTTAAATTTTGCAAGCTGACGCGAAAAGAAAGGTTCTTAATTTCACAACACAGAAAACTAGCTTATTACCTTGACGGAGTAGCGAGTCAGGCACAATTTCGACGAGTTGACGGGATGATGATGAAAATCCACAGATACACCCCTGGATACTTGATTGAATGAAGTCAACAGCAAGGGCCCGGAACTTTGATGCGCTCTTCGCACCGACGGTAACCGCAAAGGGACGGGAGCTGGTCTCGAACATTAATCCGCCTAAACGGCGATCGGTCAATTCACAAAGAATTGCCTTTACCAGGGTTGAATCCCATGTTTTCTTTAAATCCGGCAGTGGCCGATGGTCTGTTTATACCCCTTGGTAAAACAGCGAACGAAACACACATAACGGATACCCCTCGAAAAAAACCCAAAAGCCGCCCCTGCAGCACGACTTATTTACGGCTCCTCGTAGTTGTAATTTCGGGAAGACCGGAGCCAACGGAGATGGGATGCTGACTGACGTAAAAACGCAACGGGAATCTCCACCTCCCCCACAAAAAAATTGCACCATATTACGACATGTTCTGAAAAGTTCTAGAACGAAAATTAACACGTGCGACCTTCGAGAGGTGTCCGAAAACATTTCCTAAATATTTACCACTGTTTAACAAAGACATTCCTAGAAATCCCGTCTGATCGGCGAAAATTATCTTACAAAGAAAAAAACCTTGAAAAATTCGGGGACTAATTTGGCCATCAATTATTTCTGAAAGGAAAATACTAACAAAACTGTTAACAACGCTCATACGAAGCGGCAAACAAACTAAGAAATCAATTCATATAAAGCGGCAAATTTGAAACGAACATAACAAGTCTCCAATTTATTATTCTTATTGACCATCTGTCCTCTTTAAGTCTTGCAACGTGTCCTGCCCATTTCCATTTCAGCCTAGTGATTCTTTCTATAACGTCCTCTACTTTTGTGGTTTGGCGAATGCGTGTGTTTCTTATTCGATCTTGCAATCGTATACCTAACATGGCCCTTTCCATTTTGCGTTGTGCAACTTGTAGTTTATGTATGGTGTTTTTGTGAGTGTGAGTGTCTCTACCCCATAAGTCATCACAGGTAAGACACATGCGTTGTACACTGTTCTCTTCAGGCTGATCGGTATATTGATGGTAAAAATATCTCTTTAGTCTGCCATACGCTGCCCACCCTAAAGAAATTCTTTTTTGTATCCTGGGTTTGATTGTCTCTATGAACTGTTATGCCCTAGGTATTTGTATTCGTTGATTACCTCTATAATGCTGTCATCGAGCGTTATTTTCCCTCCAATCACTAAGTTGGTCATAATCTTGTGTTTTCTCTTTTATTTTTAGTCCAATTTTCTTTTGTTTAAGTTGATTTATCATCATAGTCGCATCGCGTAAGTTATCAACTATTAACACAATATGTCATCAGCAAAGTGTAAACTGTTTAGTTGCTTTCCATCTATGCTAATGCCAATGTCCCAGTCTAATGTTTTAAAAGCATACTCGAATACAGTTGCAAACAATTTTGGGGACGGTGTGTCCCCTTGTCTAACGCCCCTTTCTATAGGGAATCTCTCACTATGCTTATGTAGTTTTATGCTTGCGGTTGTGTTGCTGTAGATGTTGTATATTGGGCGGACGTATCTGTAATCAATCCGGTACTGGTTTAAGGCTGCTAAGATGGCATCAATTTCAATAGTATCGAAGGCTTTTTGAAAGTCAACATACACACATTGCAAATACCTGCTAATAATCAATCAATTGATATAGATCTCACAGTTGAACTAAGCAAGACAAAGCAATCGATTGCGGATTAAGTCTGCATTACCGCCAATGTGTGCTTGTAAAAGATAATGCAAAATATGTACATCTGTAACTCCTCAAATAGAGAAGATAGTCTGCGTAATGTTGTGGATTCGCCTATCCTTTCGACAATGTTGATTTAAACTAACAGCAATTAAAAGGTGAATACGTGTTCGTCTATACTTTCTTTGTTACATTCGTACAATGGAATGAGCATATAGCTATAATGGATGTAACAAGAATTGTGAAAACTGCAAGGGGCTGACGGAAGAAGCATCGGACGTCCGAACAAAAGGTGAGAAATAACATAAATTAGACAAAGTCATTGATCAAAAAAAAAATATGAAACCATGCAATCGGGGTACAACAGATTATTTTACATTATTTAAAATATAAATATCACATGTACAAACATCGAAGCTAGGTTTTCCACAACTTGAACTTTTCCCACAATATTGAAACAATTCCACACATAAATTTTGAATTCAGTACAGCAGAACAACTACGAAGAGAATCTAAAAATGAAATTATACCATCTCCATACTGTGGTTCATTGAATACCTAATGACGATGAGGAATTCAATATGAAAATCACAATTTAACTTCAACGATTATTCATTGGAGGAAAGCAGAGCTCTGGAGGTAGTGGACACACTGTCTGCTATATTGTACAAAGTGAAGTAACACAGAAAAAAAAGAAGAACGTTCGTTCTGTGTTGTCTACGCCAAGCCAATCCACGATTACTGTATTGATTAATGAACATTGATAAAAAGACATGCATTTAACCCGCTTGAAAATCAATAAACATTAGACAGTTTTGAGGTTCTATTATTTGGTTATTTTGTAAGGGGTGGTTAATGGTTGGATGATTATGACGAAGATAACAAAATGGTTTCAATATTTGTCAACATTAAAATTTATGGCGCATAGCTTGAGCTGTTAGCTTTCTAAAACTATAAGTTAAAGATTTTTGAACATGTTTATAATCACCCCGTATCATTCTACCTGTTTCGAGCCCATTGCAAACTGAGCAAAGTCGTGTTATTTATCAAATCGAAACTCTACGGTGGAAGTAAGTACACTCTTTGGGTCCATGCTGAAAACTAACGGCCTTACTCATCGGAAACTTAAATGTGTGTTACATTTTTACAATTTTATGTATATGACATTTTAAATATTAATGTTTTTACTTTAGTCTTAGAGTTCAAAACAATTATTTGATCCTGCTCAAGGTAGAGTTTGTTTCCATTCATTCATACTGCCGCCTCCCCCCCAACCACTTTCGCATTACTTCAGAGGGGTGCATACTATCCATTTACGCAACATGCACCCTAAATTCAACTAAGTGAAATAGGATCGCCTCAGACGAGGTTCGACTACGCGCCCGATCGGACCGCATTTCACTGTCACCTCGACTGACAGCGCGTATTCGCACTGCCCCACCGATATCCCTCATCAAGGTATAGTTGGGTTGCTATATTTATTTATAACTCTTGAACACAAACTATTTACTTCTGAATGTATATCTTAATATTCGCAGTAGCTGCGAACTTCGTATAAGTTCCTTAAAATCTCTTACACCTGGTAAAAGTCAACGTTAAAATTATTATTGCATTACTAAGGTTTTTGCCGCTTGGAAATACTCCAGGATGTTATCCTTCAGACATTTAAAGATGAGAGATTGACATTCCACGACTTAGATACTAGGGAAGTTCTCTGAAATCCAACTCGGAACACCTTGTATCATAACCCGCTTCTGTGTATTGAGAGATATAATATGCGAGGTCTCAAACTGGCGAGTGGAGACAGACATGTCGACATTACACCATAGGATAATAAGATTCGCGATGAAACTTTATATTCCACACATCCCACCCAGGTGGAACACCAAGGCTACAAATTGGGAACTACATATTACAGTCCTAGCGCGCCTAGTGAAAGACCCTACGGGCGTTTATTGGTTTATTGCTTGTTTTTGATTTACCTTGGGCTACCATACCAGTGAACCATAGGTTATTGCCGGTTTTATCACCGGTGTGTAAAGCTGATGTACCATTTTTGGTTTTAATCCCCATTTATTTCCAAAGGCTGTTCTTGCCATCATCGAGGTTGTTCTTGCCTGGTTAGTGGTTCTTTGCAAATGTTGGTTCCAGGTCAACTTGGTGTCTAGAATCACACCCAAATATTTGACCTCCCCCTTGATTTGTTTCTCCGAAGAGCTCCGGAGGAATTATGCCTCCTTGATTTCTCCTTCTAGTGAATGGTAAGAGGCTGGTTTTTGCAGGATTTACTGTAAGGTTTTCCTTGTTACATCATGTCTCAACCTTAGCCAGAACAGTTTGCATTATTTCTGAAATTATATTGCCATGCTTACCCTCTATGAGGACGACTATATAATCTTCATAGCCAAGGGTAAAGTAGCGTTCGTTATTCAGGTTTGTGCGGAGTTCGTTTATAACCAGATCCCAAAGTAAGGGGACAAAATACCTCCTTGCGGGCATCCCCTGGTTCCCAACACCTCCATCTCTTCGCCGCATAATGTGGCTGGTACTAGTCGGCTTTGAAGCATGTTTCTTATCCACTTAGATGAGCTGTTGTCAATACCAAGTCTCTTAGCCGCTTGAATCGTTGATTAAAAGGAGGTATTATTAAAGGAATATGTCTAGGAAAGCTCCTAAAGCGATTTCCTTGTTTCGTAGGCAGCGCTCTATCCTGTTAACTAGAGTATGGAGAGTGCTTTCACATGATTTGCCTGGTACGTAGGCATGTTGGTTTAGATATAGAGGTTTCTTTATGAGTTCCCCTTCCCTTATGTGCCTTTCTACCAGTTTTTCCATGATTTTCAGAATGAAAGATGATAGACTTATTGGTCTTAGCTTGGGCGTATTACCTTCGACCCGGCTTTGGTATGAAGACCACTTTGACAGGTCGCCAGGTTTGAGGTACATGGCCTAGGGCCAAGCAAGCTTGAAATAGCTTGCACCACATTGGTATTAGGACTTGCTTCCCTTCTTGTAGCATTACTGGATGTTATCAGGTCCGGGAGATTTATAGGGTTTGAAGGTGTTGATAGCCCAGTTTATTTTGTCGTAGTTGATCACGCAGTTAGCCACCTTGTAACGTGGGATTTCTGACGCATAGTGTATATCAGGAGTGTATCCCATTACAGCGTTTGAACGGCATACTTCCGTTTCAATTCAAATAATTTGTCCTCATATTGGGTTCTGCGCATCGATCGTAAAACTTTCGGATTTCGGACCGCAATCAACTGTTGTAGACAGAACGCTTTCTATTCTCAAGAGGTGCAGACTTGAATTTTTAATTAAGGTCGACTCGGAAGATTATTCCAATTTGTGAATTTTCAAGTGATATGAGGAAGTTTAAACACGGTAGTGTGATAGTAAATTTTTCCCAGGGAGTAAATCCTAATTTAGTGCACTGAGGAGAGTTTTTCTGCTGCCAAATTACCATCTTATGGTAAGCTTAGAAGGTCCTTATTCCACTTGTTGCTTTTTTAAGACAGTTAAATTTATTTAGGCATTAACCCGTAGCCGAAAGAGTGGCATCTTATAGCATTAAACAGTAGCCGAAAGAGTGGAAAACAGCCGGAAACTGATCGAATTTATAACGACGTGGGAAAATCCGCGAGCCCGATAGTTCCAGTGCAGGTGTGTACAGCGAGTCCGTCGGGGCAAAGAAAATCTGGGATCAAGGTCTGTTAGTCTACTTTTTACCTTACCTGCGTTGGGTGATAAGTTCACGGAATTTCGAGAACTAGCCAAAAACGAACAACGACAACTCGTTTAATTGCGTAGTCATATTTATATTGAAATAAAATAAATATTCGACAAAATTTTGTATTTAGTTAAATATTTTATTTGGAAACACTCTTGTTCATGTTTAAATCACTTTGTATATTGAAAAATTGTTAAATGGTCTGCAGAGTACGAGATAATATTTTCTGATTCAAAATTCAAACAAAAAGGGGGAATTTTGCGTAAATTTTATAATTATCCGTGCGCATATACCATTTATTTTGGGTAATTATTCTAGTTTTACGCATACGAGGCCTCGATATATCGTCGATTCTAGACATTTAAGTTTGGGGGTTTCTTTAATTAATTTTGATCCGATATTTTGACGGGATTTCGGTGGTTTGTTAACATTTTAGAAGTGGATTAACGCTTCCTAATTTAAAATACTGATCTACGCATTATTGTTTTCCCTAGAAATTTTGGGTTCAGCTCTGTATTAAAATTTAAATCAGAGAAATACGGTACTGTGGTTCGTTCATTTTGGTTAATGAATGTGAATTATATACATATCTATACTGGGGGGTTTTTTTTATTGGGTATGCTTCATATATATATATATAT
>JABXWE010000862.1:0-25684 GCA_014611495.1 Limonius californicus | reverse complement strand
AGCTTATGGGATGCCGAAAAAGGTAGGAGTATATTTCGTGCAACAATATCTTCAGAGAATTTCAAACGAATTTCTAGAGTAATAAGATTTGACAAGAAACAAACACGAACTGAAAGAAGAGCCCGGGATAAATTTGCGGCTATTAGGGAGCTTTGGGACAAATGGGTGTAAATTTTACCAAAATTGTTCAATCCGGATACCGTTGATGAACAATTGGTTGGGTTCAGAGGCAGGTGCCCTTTTAGGCAATACATGTCCAATAAGCCTGCTCGATATGGAATTAAATTTTGGGTATTATGCGACAATAACACAGCGTACGTATGGAACATCCAGCCGTACCTTGGAAACCTTCCTGGAGGAGTCAGAGAACAAAATCAGGGTATGCGGGTTGTTTTGGACTTATCTTACGGATTGAAAGGCCACAATATTACATGCGATAATTATTTAACGTCATATGAACTAGGCCAGATTCTACTCAAGTGAAATATCACAATGATTGGTACAATGAAAAGAAACAAGTATTCCACCAGAACTATTACAAATGAAAAATGTACCAAAAATGTCTTCAAAGTTTGCATTTACTTCTGATACTTGCTTGGTCTCATACCTTCCCGAAAAATCGAACAAATGTGTTATATTGCAAAGTACATTACATTAGGAAAAAGCAGTATCAAACCAAACAAGTAAAAAGCCTGTAATTATACTAGATTACAATAAAACAAAAGGGGCAGTCGACACCTTGGATAAAGCAGTTATGTGTTATACAGCAAAGAGGAAAACAAACCGTTGGCCACTTATCGTCTTCTATAATATAATTGACATTAGTTCTTACAATGCCTACGTTTTATTCTTGAAAGTAAGTAATATTTGGGGTTCAAAAGATCGTCGAAAACGACGACGTTTTTTAGAAAATTTGGGCATGTCGCTGGTAAAACCACAGATTGAAAGAAGAAAGTACCTTCCTAGAACAAAAGCCGCAAGGGACGTTGTTGAAAAAGTAAAATCTGCTACAGCAAATGTTCAAGATAAAGCAGCTTCAACATCAACTCAATCTAGAAAGAGGGACAGATGCTATATGTGTAAAAAAAACAGACAATAAGTGCTCTAGTTTGTGCTGCAAGTGTGGAAACTATTGTTGTAAGAAACATTTAGAGCAAATATGCACACAGTGTTATAAATAGATAAAATGATTTTTTTGCATTTATAAACATACTTTTTCTTCTGTCAATTATAAATTTCATTTAAGTGTTCTTTTCTTTACTAAATATTCATTTTTACATTTCGCATTGTCTTTTTGCGTATACGTTTATTCTTAGTTATTGCCTTTGTTTTGAAAAGTATTGTTCAATTTCCTTTTACGAAATAAATGGTTGCTCTTTGTACACTATAGAATGTTTACTTTAATACAAAAAAGAAGCTAGGTGATATTAACCAGTCATTTTCACGTAATGGGTCGTTTTGGACCCGGGCACCTTATGTGTGTAGACAAAACGAACGACGCACCAAGGTTAATTGCACAATAAAATGTTTTGTATGGAAATGTTTGTTCAAAACAAGCGAACACAGATAAAAACGATAACAAAGCAATGGTGCCTTTTACACTACCAGCAACAACATACGCAGCGACGTATGCTCTATACGGGCGATTTATGTTATATACTATTTGCTTCCAGTTGGACCAAGGGAGGGTACTTAGTATCCACCAGTATATTCTAGAGCCAAGAAAAATATTTACAAATGAGGAACACGAAAATAGCTTATGATATACAATAAAGTGATAACACAGCTAGGATGTCCAATTTTTGAGACTTTTAGAAAATAGGATACATATGAATCACAAGTGCAGACTAGCTAGTACGATTTTACATCAGCAGTTTTCCGATTAACTACTGGAGTACTGCAGGGGTGGATCCCCTCACCTTACTATTTATATTTGCGTTAGATGAAGTTCTGCGAACAAGTGGACAAAGCGGAAAAAGAGAGATAAGATGGAAACTCAATGACCTTGGCTTTGCCGATGATTTATGCGTGGTGGGGCACTTTAGAAAACACCCAGAAAAATTAGATTAATTAATGATGCAACCAAGGAAGACCAAGTTGATGTATGTAAATGTGGATGTTCGATAAATCGTTGGGGTGAAGGGTAAACAAACAGGGCTTGCGAGTTGTGAGTGAGTTTACATGTTTGGAAGGTGTGATTGCGACAGAAGAAGTGTGAAGAAAAACGTGGAAGGCATTATACATATATGTACAAAGCGAAGTTATCTATAAAGTTTCATAATTAATAATACGATATAATTGGATGAAGTACCAAGTCAGTAACTTAGTGCCTCTTGTTTCTTAACCGAGTTACTCACAGTAGCTAACAAAGCAGCTGTTTCGCGCAGAGAATTTGAAAATATGCTTCAAAAGATTTAGAGATTTTCAGATTTTAAGCATATATTTGAAAAAGGCGCTAAATCAGTAATTTTTTGCTATTACTTGCTTATAGTATCACCAATTCACCTATCAAGCTGATACAGATAGTGTAAAAAATTATTAAATTGACCGTATTTTAGATTTCTAGTGGGCCATGGGCTAGAGGTTAGCGCGTTAAACTTCTACGCTGAAGGTTCTGGATTCGAGTCCCAGTACCGGAACATCGGAGTTTTGACGGCCTTTCTCCATCGCAAGGTAATGGCAGACCAGGAGGTATTTTGCGTTGTAAATTTTCTCGGAAGTAGAAGTGTTTACACTTCGCGTGGTTCGGAGCCCACGTCGTTAAACTGTAGGTCCTCTATATCTGTGGCAGTGTAAACGTGCAACAGAGGCAGAGGAGATAAAATCGCTAAGTCTCGTAAGAGATAAAGCATTCTAAAAAGAAGAAGAAGTATTTATTACATTATCAACATATGTTATTAACTAAACAGTTTTTCTAGATTTCTTAAAAACTCACTTCTTTACTTAGTGCTTTTGGAAAATAATAAATTCAATGTGACAGTCTCTTTAGAACAAAATAATTTTCCCAAGAGCACATTGTCCGCACCTCAGAAGATAACGTGGGTTTTCCCAATTAATTTTAATCCGGAATATTTTTAAGGAAATCCGATACTTATCCATTAATCTATTAACTATGAAGTAGCAGTTATAACGTAGTATCGCTAATAATGCACAGATTATATTCAACTAATCAAATCAAATATTTTCTTTGATTTTTTGTGTGCGTATCGCTATATCGACAAACAACATGTCATTTTCAAATGTAATATAAAGATTTCTGTTTGGGAAAGCAGCATACTGGATGTTGATTTCAAGCTTGGCTCTGCCTTTCTCTTCCAAAACATTTCCGTATTTAGGGACTTAATTTGTTCATTCCTTCAAAGTGTATTTTTTAGTGTAACCTTACTATATGTATATACTTTAAATAAACAGTTATTAATAAATAGATAAAATTATTAATGTACATGCAAACCTAAAACAAGACAGGAACAATATTTGTTGATAGACAACGTATAGGTGTCTTAGAATTGATAACATTGAGGTAAAGCTATGCTCACAGAAGAAGCCGCAATATTCATCGTTACGATCAATCCCCAGTCAAAGATTTGTAAAACTGATATGCTTTAGCTACAGAAGATTGTAATTTGATTGTAAATGTGGAACGTCGGATTACGCAAAATTGGGGTCAGTTAGAGACAAACAGCGTGACCAAACATCTGTCAGGGAACATTTGTCTTTGTCCAAAAATTGTAAAAGTCATAACAAAGTTCTAAGAAGAGGAGATTTTTCAGATGAAATTTTTACTATTTTGCTGGATTTTGTTGCTAATCTCAGTTGGCGAATCATCTAACTGCCATTGTATATTAATGTATAAAACGGGTGTTCTTTAAGTTTGTAGACAGTTATTGAAGTTTTATTTAACCCCCGAACCGTGGAACCCGTGCCCCAAGTGACTCATTTTTCTAAATAACTCAACCGTTCTTCAAAATACCACTTTAGGTGTTTGTGTATTGCTCGAAGCGGTTATGAAAATAATATTGAGTAAATTTTGTGGAAAAAATGCTTGGTATAACTAAGATAATCCGCCCGTATCACTTGAGAGCGGAAGGTTTGCATTGTGTGTAGACTACTGAAACAAACGTTCTAATAACTGTGATGTTGTTTTGAATTTATTTTTCACACGTATGGGCTGTAAAAATGAAAGAATACCTAGAAATAATTTTTACTTTATTGGTAACAAGATTTTTTAGTGAATAAACGCATTGTGGTTGGATATCAAATTTAATACCTTATTTAAGGAATATTATAATTACTTTATCGTGTACTTTTATTGCGGCTATAGACATTTTAGTGTAAGTTGTTGTAAAAACACTAAAAATACGAGCCGATCACAAGAGATCCATATCCGCCTTCCGCGTAATTGCAATAATTATTTCCGCAGGGTAAGGGATAGATATTCCGCTATAAGCTGGTCTTCTGTTCTGGCTGTCTAGTATGTATTATTCAAGATAACAAAGCAGGCGACATAAACGGATACAGTCGCAATACTCGCCAGCCGGCATAACAGTGGGGCGGAGAAGTTGTTGGACTAAAGAATAGATGCGTAAATGTAAAAGGGGTGCTTACGGGACGTGAATCAAGCCAGAAGAATTGAACTATAGCAAAGATACAAGGAACACCGTACAGAACTCAAAAAATTACAAAGAAAGTAAAAAAAGCGTGGAACGTGCTCTGTGAAGAAATAGACTTATGGGGGTCAGGTTACAAAATAGTAATATTCAGATCAGCAGTCAACAAAATTATGTGGTGCAATGTGATATGATAGCCAACATCTACAGAGGATAGGCACCTTAAGAAGGCGAATAAGAAATATTGAGTTACATACCCCGGTGACTACGACCAATAGTGAACAGGTAGAGGTGGTAAAAGATCTCTTCCTGAACCACCCAAGGAAGGTGTGGCCCGCCATATTACTCCACCAAAAGTAATACCCAGAATCACTGAAGAAGGAACCGGAAAAAATAGAGATTGGCAAAGCTGTGCCCACGGAAAAATACTGGAAGCCCCTGATGTCCAAGATGTGCTAACGAAGAAGGGCACGTTTCCAAGGAAGTGGAAAAAGAGACACTTACCCTCTTTGAAAAATCTACTAAACTAGGCGAAAAGGAAACACTGGCCAATGTGCCTTTCAATTGCAGCTGGAAAACTATTCAAACAAGTAATAAATAAGAGGCTCGGGGAAGAAATTAAAGAGCAAGATGGTTTTGCCCAACTAGAATATTACTTTACGCAGGCATGCTCAACGATAGGTGCCATACAACGCGTACAAGAAAGAGGAGAAGAAAAATCCTAATAAAGAATTCGTTGTACTTGTAACTCTAGAATTTGATAACGCTTTTAGCTGGGCTGCTATACTGGTATTCTAAAAGAACCACGTGCTTAACACGTAACCCCATACATAAGATAGCTTAATACCTTGGTACCTTGTCCACAGGAAAATAGCTGTTAGAGAACATTAAACGTTGGAAATAAGGTGTGGGGTCCCGCGTATCTAGGAGCAGATATCGGATCGGATCACAATCCTGTAGTAGCGACAATAAGCGTAAAATCCAAAAAATTAATTCAGAAACAAACCAGAAAAGTCCTTGACAGGAAAACGATAAAAAACGACAATATCAGGAACAAGTTCATGGCAAGAATAGAAGGTGAAATAGAAAGCATACACTCTCAAAATGAAATAGGGAACGAAAGAGGAATAGAGGAAACATGGACAAAACTAAAAAATATGCCAGATAAATCAGGTAAAGACGCGATAGGGAGAAAGAAACAGGAGAAGAAAAAAGAATGGATAACACCAGAAATACTAAAACTGATGGAGAAAAGAAGAACAATAAGAAACAAGAATCTTACATCGTATAAAATAATAAATCAAGAAATAGAAAACAAGATAAAGATTGCGAAAGAAAAATGGCTACAAGAAAACTGTGAAGAAATAGAGAGGCTAGAAGCAATGCTCGACGATTTAAATTTGCATAGAAAGATTAAAACGATGACAGGTGAAACGAAAAGCAGAACAATATGAACATCACAAATGATCAGAATAAGTTGATATTAGACATAGAGGAAAAGAAACAAACTTGGGAAAACTATATAAATCAATTATTTCATGACGATAGGGGTAGTAAATACCCCAGAGTACTCTCTCAAGAAGTATCCCAAATTCTAACGTCGGAAGCTGAACATGCTATCAGAATAACTAAAGGCGACAAAGCTCCAGGTGATGATGAGATTACAATCGAATATTTGAAGCGTATGGATGTGAAAGCGACAAGTTTGTTAACACAACTATACAATAGCATATATGAAACGGGAATTACACCAAAAGAATGGTTGCAATCTACATTTATTACCTTACCCAAAAAACCCAAGACCCGAAAATATAAAGAGTATAGAACGATCAGCTTAATGTGCCATACACTAAAAGTGTTCCTGAGAATAATATATCACAGAATCCGGCCAAAATGCAAAGATTTTCTGAGTAACAGACAGTTTGGATTCAGGAAAGGGTTGGGAACCTGAGAAGCCATACTAAGTCTAGTGGTCATGGCAGAAAGATGCTTAGACATGAGAAAAGACATGTACATCTGTTTCGTCGACTACGAAAAAGCCTTTGACATAATCAAACATGAAAAGATTATCGAAGAACTGAATCGAATAGGCTTAGAAGGAAAAGATATAAGAATCATCAGGAATTTGTATTGGCAACAAACAGCGGCAGTTCAAGTAGAGAATAAAAAAACAGAAAATGTAGAAATAAAAAGGAGAGTGCGTCAAGGCTACGTGCTGTCTCCGGTATTATTCAATATATACTCGGAAAGAATAATTCATCAGGCACTAGATGGCAGACCCGAAGGAATGAAAGTTAATGGAAAGATTATAAATAATATTAGATACGCAGATGATACCATAATCATCGCAGACATTGATCAAAATCTACAAACTTTAATGGATCGCTTATACATAGCAAGTAACGAAATGTCTCTGAACATAAATACCCCAAAGACAAGCGCTATGGTGTTTTCTAGATCACTTGACTTACATCCATCTATAAGAATAAATAACATAGATATAAGGAACGTTACCGACTATAAATACTTTCAGATGTGGACCGAACGATGTTTCCTTGGACCGCAAGGGTAACGAACGAAGAAGTGATAAATAGAATTACATCAGAAGTGCAACTAGTCAAAATAGTAAAAAACAGGAAAGCGAAGTACTTTGGACACATAATGAGAGATAGAGAATATAACCTGATACAACTTATATTAGAAGGAAAAATAAATGGTAAAAGAGGTCAAGGAAGAAGAAAAAAGTCATGGTTTAAAAACATAAAAGAATGGACAGAGCAGAACACGGCGCCTCTATTCCATGCTGTATACAACAGAACAGAATATAACATGACGATTGCCAACCACCTCTGAGACGGCACCGGAGAGAGAGATGCCGCTCACCAGCTGGTTAAACACAGGAAGTTTCTGGAGTGGGACAACAGAAAAGGCCATAAGCATGAGATCTGCGTATTCAATAGTATCAATAAGGGCCAACCAGATAATAGCCGAAACGATACCAATATACCTCCTAGTTCTCGAACGTACCTAAGTAAACCAAGAAGGTGGAAAACCCAAGGCGAGGGAAAAACCTTTCGAAAGATAGGTGGTAGAATGGACCCAGGAAAGCATTATGGCGCAGTGGACCAAAGAATTGTTACCACAGGTGATACTGTGGGTAAATAGAAACCATGGTGACGGTAGATACTATTTGATAAATTTCCTAACCGAGCATGGCTGTTTTGCTGCGTATTTATACAGATTCAAAATCAAAGAAGCAGGTCACCACTTCAACGAAAGGGATACGCCTACACATCCAGTGTTGCAGTGAAACAGATGGTACCGACAGACAGTAGGTAATAAATTAAATACTGGATAACTTAACAACGGAAGTCGTAATTAACCAATTGTTGGAAATCAATGAGAAGCTATAGAGAAGGCTGTGGGAGATATAATGAAGACTAAAGAAGAAGGGCAAAAAAATATAGAGACTGGAAGAAAGAAAAAATTGATAGAAGAAGGAAAGACATCCCCATGAAACAATACGCGAACGATTCCGTGAAGCCGCCTTTTACAGGAGGAAGGGTTTTAGTCGGTAAAAATTCGGTACTACTCAAACTCAAAAAGGGTAATCTTTCGAAGATTTCCCCTCACAAGTAGTAGGTCTTACTCCCACATCTTCACAACAATTTACCATATTTTTCCCTAATTTTAACGGCCGTTTTAAACTTTGCAATATGAAAATGTATATGGAAGTGGCATTAGGATATCTTACCGACAGTGGTAATTTATAATTCACCAGAAGCTGCTATAAAGAATACAGGATTTTAAAGCCATCTAAACAGAAACTTATACAGGGCAAAAGGGGGTTCTAAAATAAACTAGAGTAACGTAACCTTTCAGAAGTAACTATTTTAAGTTCTTCCGAGTAATAACCAACTGATTTTTACTAAGCTATTTATTATTTTATTGAGTAGTTATATTTTCTATTGCCAACTCTTACCGAATATCTTGCTGATCACACTGCAGTTAAAACGAAGTGAAGTCTTAATTTTGCATGATTGAACCATATTTAACAGCGATGATCACCATTATCATACACACTTAAACATAAACGATATCTTCAGAACTTTAGTGTTTACGGTTCATTTTACGAACTTTTTACCGTAGCATAAAATTGTAGCGTATTTAGAAATACGATATCTAGAAGATGTTGCGGGGATTCGATTTATGCCCTCGAGATTATTGGTGAAACACTGAAACCTGGAGAACAAACTTTATTATACCGAACGAAGTGCAAGCGCCGATATCGCTAGCTAATATATCCGAAACTTCAAGCTTAAATGGAATCGTATACTAAAATTTTGTTGGTAATAAATTTTACGATTATCTCGTATGTTCATGTGCGCTGCTCGCTATCTTCTAACTAACCCTACAATTCATAACAGAATATTAATTTTTGATTGAGCGCGGCCCCAAGTTAGAGAAAACTTTCCTTTGTTTCCGAAAGCATGCGTGGGATATAATAGGAAGCAGTACTACACCTAGGCGAATTCTAATCCCCAGCCGTGTAAAGGAATCTTATTTGGTTGCCATTGAACGTGAAAGTTTAATCCGCCGTATATCGCGCTTGCGGTACAGAAGATGAACAACAAAGAGCAGCAGCTTCCACGCCGAAGCCGTAATTAGGCAAACCTGTTTATGTTAAAGACTCTTGACTGTTCAGTTAAGGATAGGTTTGCTGCACTTAGGATAATATCAACACGACTCCTAGAACCGAGCACTTCAAACGACGCATTAACGTGGATGTTTTAGCAAGAAACTAGGTTATGTATCTATATATATAACCCTCTACTTGTAGCAGTTTCTTCTTGTATAAAAGCTTAACACTATTAATTGTGATTAGATGTAATTAGATTTGAAGATCCAGGGAAGAACATGCAACTAATATTTAACAATTTGTAGGAAAAGAATATTCAATTTTTATGCGACCAGGAAATGTGGAAATGCCACAGGTTTAGTTTGTAATATTTTTCTAACTCGGACTTTACGGAGCTTATACAGCAATATTGCGAACGTGTAAGCTGGTATAAAATACAATGGAAAATCGATAGGACGATCGCTCAGTGCTTTAGCATTCAGTCTCTTTTTAAATTCTGCTGTTTATCTTCAAAATAGTCTTCTGTCCTGTCATAATAGGAACGTTAACCTAATGATGTGTACATAAAGTGTATCTAAATTTGTGCGCATTTTTGTCAAAATTCGTTCCTTTTGTTGCTCTATTTCTATATATATTGTAATAGAATTGCTGTAGCCTGATGTTTTAGCATCCTGCAAATTTTTAAGGACAAGAGCGGTAGTATTCCCATTCTCATAAATAGGTGTGTCAGATATTTTTAAATTTAAATGACTATCACTAAAATATTAGATTGATGTAGGTAAAATGTTATGTACCTACTGCGTACCACTGCGTTGAAATTTTATCGTTTCTGCAGGTTGCGATACATTTTTGTATTGTATTGTTTGCGAGGTTTCAAGGAAATGTTTTGTTAAAAAAAAGCTGCTACAATGGCCAGTTGAGATTGAAACTTCTCAAGCTTCTATGTTGAAATGTACTTTTTTTGAGTGTATTGAGCATTGTCATTGAACTCCCCTATTGGTGTACTGACGTACAGCAATAGACAAAAGTAATGACGGTGTTAGTTGTCCTGTTTCAATTTCTGTACCTTCTGACACAGACTTCCACAAGTGCAATTCTGTAAAAAGTGAAATCATTAATCAGTGAATTGGCTAAGGTATATGAAAAGTTCGTATGTTCAGAATCATACATAAATTTCAGTATTGTTTAATATACGACAATAGTTTGTTATTTGGAATTGATTATTGTTACTCCTACCTAGGGGACATTCCTTGTTTATTATTCATTAGAGGCATTTAATGAGTTATTCATCTAAATGATACAAGAAGATATTATTATTTGATAGTTACAGAACTAGTATACCGTAGCGTACTCGATTATGTTCCGCGATATTATAATAAATATATACTATACTTTTACATAAAAATTAACATTAGAAACTTTTCTATTATAAAATTTTTCATATTCCCAGGTTCTGCAAATGTACAAAAAAATATGCAGTGTACTCAAAACGTACTGGCAATATCTCAAGGATGAATTCCAGATCTTATTTAGAGTCGAAAAGTCCATATAAACATATGTGCTAAACGTAACCGTTAATGAGTTATTGTTTATTTCATAATTTATGTGGCAAAAATTTTAGTTCAACGTATTTCCGACATAATGACCTAGTAACCATGATTTTTTGTTTGGTAACATTTGAAAATCGTTTTTAACAAATTATTGTTTATAACTTGTCAGTTTATTATTGTGATACTGGAGTTATTGACTTCTTCTTTGTGTCCTTATTACCAGCGTAATTCACAAGTCTGTGTGATGGAAATACTTTAGCAGCACAACACGAATATCGTAGAAAATATCCCAATAGAAGACTGCCTACGCGTCCAGTTTTCAGTTTTCTTTAATTCACATCGTCAGCTGAGGGAACATGGTACTTTCAATGCAAGACATGCAGTCGGCCAAGGAGTTGTCCGTAGACCCATAAACGATGATAAACAAATTCTTGATTTATTACAAGAAGATCCTCCTTTAAGTGTGGGAAGGATTGCATTACGTACTGGCACATGTAGAAACCAGGTTTGGAGAATAATAAGAAGTGCTCGCATCAGTAGCCAGAGATTCACAACGGACACATCAAATAGGTAAGCGAATATTGGCCACCCCCACTAGCGCTGACGTATTCGACTTCTATAATTTGCAACCTTTCCGTCTAATTTATTCACTCCCTCCATTCCTTTATTATTCAGAAAAGCGATACTCGAAATATCCCCGATTTTTTGATTTCCAGCTCTTGTTATTCTTTACACCTTTCAAAGGACAGTTTTCCAATCGCTTATCACGGAGTGTTCCGCTGGCACAATATCCTTGGTCAGAAAGATGCCTTAGTGAGGCTACAGAAGTAAAACAGTTATCAAAAAATAGTTTATAACCTTCAATCAAAGGTATGCCGGCAAGGCCTATCAATGACAGCACTACTTGACCCCCTAATCCAAAACCGTGTTTCTCTGTTTGAGCTGACTTGCCAGTATATATGTCAAGTACTAACATGTATCCTTTGTCAGTACACAAGGACCAATTTTGAAGTCCAAACCTGATGGTCTTGCACATCATGTATTGTTTGGCATACGGTTTCCAATAGTAGGGGATCATGCTCTTCTAATCCACCATCACCATCTTGAAATTTTTATTTAGATTAGAAATAAGGGGCCTTACACGCTATCTTCTTTATTCGTTTGAGTGTTATCGTTTAGATGAAGGTTTCGTAGAATTGATTCAAAATGATTCAATCGCAAACTGTCAGATAAAATATTTGGAACGTCATCCTCTCGGACCCAATACATCCTCTTGTTTGTTGACTTTCCATATCCTCCAAAGAGCAGCAGATCACCGAAAAAGACATGTAACTCTTCGTTTGTTACATTCACTGGCATATTTACGTTTTTTCTAATGTATATTGCTCTGCTCGATAATATGTTGCATAACGTTTTCATCCAAAAAAGGCAAGAAAAAATCCACAAAAGTTGTTTTATTTTGCAGATCTGTTGGTGGAGCCTTCACATTGCAGTGGGTATTCAAAACAAAAGTAGGTTCTACCTCGTCCCATTGGATTTTGTCTTTGACTTCAGCTGTTTTTTTTTTAGTTACAGCTGTTTTATTTTTCTTTATCGGTGGATTTGGTTTGCAGTTTTTCGGAGGCGTATCTTGTAATGTTTGGTTCGATTTTATGAATGAGGAGAGCGGCAGGTCATCATCACTTGAGTCGGGTGAATTTTTAGGCTCCATGCCTGGAATCGCTTGGAATGACTAAACTAACGATAGGTTCAACTCATCTTCGTCACTTGAATCGGATAGCTCAGGTTGTACATTATGGTGTAAAACAACTTCAGCTTCGACTTGCAGCATTGCACTACCCAAATGATTTATATTTCCCTCATGTTCATCATCCGAATAGTCGCTATCTTGATCGGTTTCTTGTTCATCTACAGGTGAAGTAATGTAATGTAAATATAGAGATAACCTGGAATGTTATGAATTATTTTCAACCAGAAGTAGCCAGTATGCACAACGTCCCTCTAAAGGGCCGCAATGTTTAGAAACAGATTACGTGACATAATAGTGGATAGATGGCACCACGTTGACTTCATGCCATTACATAGTTCCTTAGCAATAACATAACATGATAATTCGCAAATGGTAATGTTTTGTTTCTACAATAATTTCAAAACCCGCTACGCCTAGTGCTGTAATGATCTGGGTCCATCTGTTTGTTTATGTAACACTGTTCAATTAAGAACACTCTAATAAAAATACCGGGGCTTCTGTTGAAGCACCAACATATTACTTGTACTGTCAAGGGAGTTTTATGTTATGTTTGCTGTCACATGGTCCCGTAAGTAAATTAAATAGTTGCGTCCCTTTGAAGGGACACTATGCACTAATGGGTTAAGAACAAAACGATCTCTTCTGCGATGTGCGGTTTTGTGTATTGAACACAATGGAGATAATTTTGCACGTTTATTGTAAATAAAGTAATAGAAATGTATTAAAAAGAGATTTATTTCATAAAATTCGTTGAACTAAAATTTTAGCCACCTAAATTATGAAATAAACAATAACTCGTTAACGATTACGTTTAGGACATATGTTTATATGGACTTTTCGACTCTAAACAAGTTCGGGAATTCATCTTTAAAATATTGCCGGTAGGTTTTGGGACACCCCGTATAAGTAGCCACTAAATTCAAATGCTTCATAGAGTTGCTATTAAATATTGTTCTTTAGTCTAAGTCATTTTAAGGAAGCTACTGCTAATATTTTTTCTCAATTTTGCGTACAATATTAAACTAACTCTGACATCTACGTCCGTTATGTAAATGAATGACCATTGGCATCATTTACGTAAGTGAAGTTGTTAAATAGATATTATTTTACTTATTTGTAAACCCTATAAGCTTCAACATAAAACGTACGTTGTGGGTTTCGAATTCGATAATAGTTACAATTAATTTAAATCATATAAATGTGTTTCTATGAAAATATATATTTAGCTTATTTTAAATTAATGACTAATGACTCAGAGAATATCTATTTTGTTATATCAAAACTTACACAAACAGGGTGTCCCGTAACTCACGATAAAACGCCTCGTAGCGCTGTTCAGAATTGCATACTAAATATAAAACAGCTAAAATATTTAATTTTCGCAAGCTAGTTTCTTCACATAAAGCACAGAAAGAAATGGAAACTTGGCAACTGTGCAATATGCAGGTTTTGGGCTGTACAGAAAATATTTTTGAGATTTTCTTCTTCTTCACGGGTCTTGCCCGATTATCACGCTTTGGCGATCACCAATTTCTAGATATTGGATTCGATTCCTTGTAGTATGGAATAACTGTTCTGCTGTTAATCTGGCCAGTCCTTGATCGTATGGATCGCTTTATGAGGTAACTTAGGATTATAAAGTTTCCTATTATTGTTATTGGTTGTGATCTGTATACGATATCGATTGAAATAATTTTAAAAAGTAGCAGGATTTATACCAATATTACTCAAAATGCAAATGAGATTATACTATCGAAGAACGACTTAGCAGCTAAACCGTTCACGACCTTACCAACTACAATGAATCCTTGCCTTTCCCAAAATTAATATTTGTAATGCAAAAATACGAGCTTTTACAATGATGAAGAGATTTCCAACTTATTTTTTGCAGCTGTTTAATTTAATTTTATATATCTTGAAGCAGTATTAGCTGAATTATATAAACTGTTATGTATAGCGTATATTTACTGTTTGTATATATTTTTGTTCGTAAATTCCACTTGGCATTTAAACTGCTCAAAAATGAATAGGGATATTGTAATATAAAGCATATGGGTGCGTATTTGGGGGCTAATGGTTATCTATTATTAATAATTAGAGCAACCGGTAATGTTTGATGTTAAAAATCAAAAAACAATCGAATCTAGTTGCAGCTGTTTAACCGTATGAGCGTCAAGTCGAGTTTGTGTGTTTGATTGAATAATCTTTCCTGTCTTCCTAAGATTGCTTTTACTCATTGTTTTTTATTTGTGTGTTACATTTGTTTTCTTAATAATAAACAACGATGCAGAGAAACCATTCAACAATAGAGCAACGAAATTTAGCCATTGCTATGCACCAAAGAGGAGATAGCCAGTTGGACAATGTTGATATGTTAGGAACCACGCAGAACGCAATTTCACGTGCCCTTTCGCGCCTTAGAGAAACAGGCACTACTGCAAAAAGACCTGGAAGTGCATCTTTTCGCGCCACAACATCCCGATCGACTTCTGGTAATCAATGTAAAATTGCGCCCCTTTCTAACTGCTCGACATATACAGCAAGTACTGCAGAATGCCACAGGAAAACGCGTTTCCGACCAAACTGTGAGAAATGGATTGTTTGATGTAGGACTTATCACATACCGCACCCTGAGATATCCTGCTAGAACTGTGGCTTAACGAAGACACAGGGTGGAATCATCAAGACACAGTCCACAACGAGCGACACCGTGGGATGATATACTGTTTTCGAACGAGTCCAGGTATTGTCTCAGCAATGATAGCCGGCGTCAAAGAGTATATCGTAGTGCCGTCCAATAGATCATTATGGATCATATTCTGAACCGTTGCAACGCTGTTGGACGGGATTATTTCGTTTTTCTTGACGACAACGCAAGGCTGGGTCGTGCCCGAGTTGTTTTAAAGATGCTTCGAGATGAGGAAATAAACCATCTTGCTTTTCCTCCGCTATCTCCAGACCTCAACCCCATCGAGCATGCATGGGACCTCTTGCAGAGACAGTTGGATCATCATAATCTAAGACCTACTACTGTACAACACCTGAGGGATGTATTGCCGGTACTGTGGCATTAAATTCTAACTAAATTAAATCGTGACCTTCGAAATATTTCTGAGTGGTTAAAACTTAATAAGCTTAAATTAAACACATCCAAAACTAAAGCAATGATAATTAGTAGCGGATGGATATTGCACAATACGGTGACGAATGTTGTGGTTGACGATGTTGAAATAGAGTATGTAACTAAATTTAAATACCTTGGTGTTGTAATAGATAATAGGTTAACTTTTAAGGACTATGTCAATTATGTGGTAGGAAAAGCTGCTAAAAAGATAGGTTTCTTTGGACGAATAAGTTCTAAATTAAACATTTGGTCGAGAATATTAGTGTACAAAACGATTATTGCGCCACATTTTGATTATTGTGCTAGCGTATTATTTCTGGCTAAGGAAGGAGACCTGCAGAGACTGCAAAAATTGCAAAATAGAGCAATGCGAATTATTTTAACTTGTAACAAACGTACCCACATTGCCTTAATGTTAGAAACCTTGCAATGGCTTAGCATAAAGCAACGAATATATTTTAATACATTAATTTTGATTTTTAAACTCATTAATAATAAATTACCTAGTTATTTGAATAAGTTTATTGTATATAATAGGGATGTACATAATTACGAGACAAGATATGTAAACCATTTCAGGTTACCTGCAGCAACAAAAGCCTGCTCTCAGAAAAATTTATATTATAAAGGATTAAAACTGTATAACGAAATGCCTGACGAAGCCAAACAGGCAACCAATTTGTCTCAGTTTAGAAAGTTATGTTCTATGTTAAATCTGTATGTTGAAATGCAATGTGTAAATGTAAACATCTTTTGATGAATAAACCGAATTACTTACTACTAATTCCACAAGAACGTATTGATAATTGCATTGCGGGTATGCCAGCAAGGTGCAGAGCAGGTATGACTGCCAGAGGAGGTACCACGCGGTATTAGAATTTAATAAATTTAAGTTAAGTGAAAGGAGAGAATAATAATTTTCATTATAATATTGTTAAAAATTCTTCTTTAAACGTACCTTTGTTGTAATTTTCGTGTTCATTGCGAAAGAGACGTTATATTTTGTTGTTTTGGTGGTGTTTTATTGTAAATGCAATTGGTGTTGCCTTTAAGTGGCTTACAATGCCATATCCGTATTCATTTTTGAGTAATTTAGATAAACCCATTGATCTTAGTTTTGATGATCTTCTATTTACTTATGGGAGGTCGACTTAATATATCGTCTAATTGCATAATTTAATTCATTTCGTTACAATTAAGCATTCACTCTCCATGGCTACTTCTCCACCAATAAGTTGTCCGAAGGTAGGTTAGTGTATCTGGGTAAAGGATTTATCTTCTAGTTCTACTACCTACAGACTACTACTTTTCATCTGGATGTACGCTGTCCTTGCAACATCATTCATCACCACAATAAATAGAAGTGTGCTGAAGATACCTTCCTATATTACTCCTTGGGTGGCTTTAAAATTCACAATATTCGCACTACCAGTTCGAACAGTTTAGTTCTGATTTTGTTCATATAATTCATTAATTTTTGAAGCTTCCTATCTGTAATACCTTTCAAATTAGATAACATTTTATTTCTCTAACGTTTTATGTAGATCTATTGCATATAACTTTGCCCTGTAACTTCACAAATATTAATCTGAAGCTAAATATACATCTGACTTAATAACTAATCGTTGTGCGTACGACATGACGTATGTTTCGTACAAAATCGAATTATTTAGCTTAAAAGATAATTTAAGAACTGTATACCCATGACATGTATAAGTATGAATTGGAAATAAGAAAGGGTGCTTTAGATGGCTGACATCAACTTATCGTAAGATCATCTTAGTCCCAGTGGTCGTTCAACGGTTTTCTCTGAAAATACAGTTTGAAACAAAAATCAGTTACTTTTCTGCTTGATTCTATTTCTATATTTATAGATTGATGAATATCTTTTACAGTTGTTACCGATTGCGAAGCCAAATCAGATATGCTATTTGCACTCATAAGCAATGAATAGACGGAAATACATTATTAGTTGGTTTATGGCATCCGGTCAATAAAATGCTGTTCTAGGACATACGTATGATTCTAATTTAATTTAAAAGTTTTAAAACATATGTTTAACTTCAGCCGGTCTTGCGAAACCCTGTTCTGTTATCGAAAGTAATATGAATTTTTAGAAAATCAAGAACAAGTTCTGTGGTATCAAGACCTTTAATATTTTTTTAAAATTAAAAAGATTGTTAAACATTAAACGTTTTATGTTTTAAGCAGAATAAAAGCGCTATTTGAACATTTTTGAATTAATTAGGGAAGCGATAATTTTGTAATTTTTTTCTTTAGAAAGCTAATGGATGAAATGCGTATACAAACAATTTAACTCATTCGTGGAATTTCTTCCAGGGTTAGTAGATTTTGAGTGGAGTTTAAAAGCCATATTACATTTTCAAATTCCAACGTAGACAAGGATAAACTATTAACCTGTCGTAGTAACCTAACGCTGGTTTCTGATAATTTGAGAGTACTTCTTCTTGTTTCAGGCTTTAAGCCTGTAAATAATTAATTAGTTCCTATAGGAACTCATAAGTGTAGTGGTAGCTCAAATGGCAGAGCCCTCGTATTCTGGGCAAAACGTTGATTACGGTATGAGTTTGACTTACCTAAGTTACTACGAAGTATATAAAAATCTTTTAATGAAATATTTTCAAGTACTTTGATTCCATGGACTGTTATTGCCTTTTCTTGTTTTAATTAACACTTTCATTAAAATAACGATTAGAATTATACTAAAATCTATTTACACTACTACCACCTTGCATCAATCTTATGGAGGCTCTAGACGGAAATTAGTCAATACGGTCTGGAGATCGCCAGTTTACAATTTGACTACCCTTGCTTGACAACAGCTTATAAACTATTAGAGAAAGAAGCTTGTTTGTATTACATAGAGAAGGTTCCTCATTCTTCTTTATTAGCCCGCAACATCCCATTGTTGAGCAAGGGCCTCCCCCATATGGGGGGTTGTTGGTCTATTCTCCCATAGTGATCAATCCTCGTGGGAGAGAGGCGCCGCGTTAACGCAACCTTCGGGTCACCCAGAGAAGGTTAGGCTACCTCAAATAATACTTAGCAGTATGCCCTACTTTTAGTGGTAGCTACCCTGAGCAATAAAATGTGAGGTTCTCAACCCTAGGATGCATATCCAGTACAATATTGACTTTTACCTCATAGGTCCGCCTATTAAAACTTAATGTAAAATGCAACAAAATAAATTTATTGAAAGAAAGCTACATTCAAGAGATCATTTTACAAAAAACAAACATAGTTATTATAAAACAGAAATTGTTTATAGATTAGAGTAACAAGTAGTGCATATTCTTATACTGTGTTCATTACATATATTATTTTTGTAATTGGCACATACCATTTTCTTTTTAGGATCTTTTTTTGAAGGACACACTGAGCATCTTTTTCTCTTGATCGTTTCATTTGTTTGAGCTGTAGGTGGATCAGAAATATCAATAAATTTTTTCATTCACTACACAATGCTACCTCGTCTGTTAGGGTTAGTCGATCTTCTTTGCATATAGGGTATCACCAGTTCCTTTGCTAAATCTTTTAGGAAGATTCTGCGTTTGTGAGTGACATCACTATTATAATTTGGATGTTCTTTGGTAAAAACAATAAATGCATTTAGTGCAGCCACATCAATTATATTGAAGAAAAACGTCATAGGCCATCGCTTACTTTGCCTTCTACATGACGTGTATGTGGATACCATTTGATCCATGACGTCGACACCGCCTTTTATTGTAGTAAGAGATAATTTCGGGTTTCTTTTTAGCGTCGTTTTGACAGCTGTGTCATGAAGCATAGTGCTTAGCAAAACCACGCATTTGTTCTTTTTAGGTGCATAACTTACCATACTTACTTTGTTTTTGAAACAAAATAAAGAAGGTGTAACTAAACGATTTTTAGATGGTTTCATCTCCTTAGGAATATCTCGCTTATTTTGACGTAGCGTACCAATAAGACTAATATTTTTTCCCAAAAGGTACTCTGCCTCGTAAAAAATTGTCAGTTGTCAGATTCAGACCGGACTTATGAATACTACGCACTACAGTTTGCTCTATTTCAAATCCCAGATTCTTATGTGTAGGTTCCCCAGGTTGGCGACCTACATAAACTAAACCATCAAGAGCAAGGCCAGATTTAGATTCGCACATCCAGAAAATTTTCAAGCCATATTTTGCCGGCTTACTTGGCATATACTGAACGAATCGGCATCTGCTTCTAAAGCCAACTAGTTGTTCATCAATTCTTATATTGGTATCTGGTATGATCCACATTTTGCATTGTTCAAGAAACAAGTCCCAGATGTAAGATACCATCGCCAGACATTAGTTTCCTCTTCACCTCCTTCTGCTGTAACAGTTAATTTTCTTTTTTTCCGCTTTTCAAACTTTCCCAGTTCGCGCAAACTTTTTTCTAGCCGTACAAATATTGTGGTATCAGGAACCTGTCTTTCGGGATATAAGTCCCCGTATCTTTCAGCAGCATTTCTTGCATTGCGAAATACTCTTGCATACACAAAAAGTATATCGACTTTTTCTTCACTAGAATACTTCATTTTCATACACTTTATGGAAATTATTCAACACCTTGGTTGACAAGCGTAAGCGTCATTTAGATTAAATTGGATACTCAATTGTTTCATTTCATGGCAACTTGGCAGTTAGTGTGTTAATAAAAAGTTGATTTTATGGGTTTATTTTTAGCTAAAATACCATATATGATACATGGTTGAATTCGTTGATTTTTTCCAATTCTTCCATGCAAAAATCCAATACATATGGCGGCCACAGGAAAAACAAAAGATAGTAGCCGTATCTCAAAATCTAGTAGCCGTAAAAATACACAGATTGGATTAAAATGTAGGTAATTCTGTATGTTTTCATGTAAACCTTTCAGTTTTTTTAAATTCCTTTAAATAAAAAAGTTATAGCGATTTGAAATTTTGACCAATTTTCAGTTTTTTTCAAATATTTTGAGAATTGCTAATTTTTTTTGCAATCTTAAAATGTCGTATTAAAAGCCATGTAATTACACAACTTTTGAACATTTGATGCCCTATTCCATCTATAACCGTTTCCGAGATAGCAATGGTATACCATCACATTTTGGACACCCTGTATATATATAGGGTGTTAAAAAATATGTTCGTATATTTTACTTACTTACAGATCTCATCAATACAAACAAAAAGGTCGTAATAAACATGGGGTCGGAAATCAACCGTTTTCAAGATGCAGACAAATTATTTACGCAGAGTAGGAGTGCAGAATCTTATTTATCACGTCTGCTATGGAAGTGGATAAAACAACATTTGTTTGAGTTCTTGTAGTGTCAATATTGTTATTGCTGTTGTTGGAATATGTATATCAACGCGGAAATGGTAGATATGCATTTCATGTATGGTAATGTCAATGGTAACTTCGCTTATAATGCCGAAGCATTTCCGAACCGACCATTTCCGTGTGACAAATTTTTTACAAATTTTTATAAACGTTTATCTGAAGTTGGCACATTTACATGAAAAAACTGTAGCGGTGGTCGGCCTAGATTAGTTACTACTCCTGAAACGGATCTTTTTTAAGGAGGATCGAAGAAAATCCAGCTACCAGTACTAGAAGACTTTCTCCCGAAACAAATGTTAATGCTTCTCAAATTTGGAGAATGTTACGCGAGGAGCAATTGTACCCATACCATATTCAAATATATGCTCTTATTGTGACAAGAGTTGTGGAAAACGCAAACTTTGTTAGTGAATTCTTATTTACTGACGAAGCTAGTTTCACAAGAAATGGCATTTTTAATATCCGCAACAGCCATATTTCGTCAAATGAAATCCTTCAACTTTCAACTTTCAATTAATGTTTGGTATGGTGATTTTGGAGACCATATGATAGGACCTTCTTTCTTCCGAATCGTTTAGCTGGCCAATTGTATCTTGACTTTTTGCGTAATGCCTTGCCACCATTGCTAGAAGATGTACCCATCATTCATAGAATGAATATATGATTGATGCACGATAGGGCTCCTGCACATTACTCAATCATGGTCATAATTTCCCTAAACGAAAATTACAACGGCAGGTGGATAGGGAGAGGGGGTCCACTAGTGTGGCAAAAATTGCGAGAACGAATAGAACATACTTGCCAGACTATTCGTATAAATCAGGGAATCTTTGAAAGAATGCGGCGTTCATTTTCACGGAGATGCGAAAAATATGTACAAATTGAAGAAGAATATGTAGAACAGCCACTTTAATTATTTGTAATTAATTTGTATATATATTATATATTATATATTGTATATATATATATATATATATATATGTGGAACCTAATGGCAAATAGATGTGTAGTTACAAAAATGCATTTACCTCAATCATGTCTGAAACTCAAACGTCTGCTTACAAAACAATTCTTTTATCTATTGCGTTTCAAAATCACTGGAAAGTGCAAGGATATCATAGAGAGTGGATGCAGCATGCGCAGCAACTGTTGTCCACATCACAGGCGTATTTAGAAATACTTTTGCTATTATTTTAAATAAAATACGAAATAGTATATTATGTGGGAAATGGATTATACAATTCTTCAAAAAACAAAATCAGCAATGTCCGCTATGATCCGTATATTTGGTGACCCTAAGTAGCTTTATAACAGCGCACAAATGCCGCATTCCCTCTCTATAACAGCCTTGGGAAAGTGTAAGGCGTTAACAGTACACAGCCTGTACCGTAAAAGTAAACGTGTTTAACGTAAAAATATTGCAGCAATAGATAATAATACGGTAAAGGTTATGAGCCAAAGTATTTCAAGATGCGTAAAATTTGTAAAAATATAAATACTTGCCATTTTATCTGTAGTTGGAATTCCTAGGAACTCTGCAGGATTGCAAAATAATAGCGTTTTCGTTTCATTACATATTAATGTATACAATGGTACAGAGTAATGATGAGCCAACTCTTCGAATGTTTGAATATCAACGATTAAAAAATGTTCGTTACGGACTTCTAAACTGCGGAAAATTCAAATCGCCTACAAAGCCGGGGATACTGTTCCATTCCAGATGATCAATAATTAGTTGACCCTTTGGCTGTCGGTGTTTGATGTTTACTGGGTTACATTACAAAGTGCCAATGCGGGTAGATACATACCCTTTTATATGTGTTCAGTATTTATTATTGAAGACCAAAGCGAATCTCTGCCTGCACTACACGTGGAGAATTAGTGTACTGTAAGCTAAAGAATTAAATAATTACATCCATCAGAGGTAATGTGATCTCTATTTCCAGCAATTTATCATCAACCACCTGCGTTTGACAGGAGAAACTTGAAAGTAATCAGCTGATTTAATGAAAGTTATAAATAGCTAACGTTTTTGCCGCAGATACACTTAAATTGCAGTAAACGTTAATAATTAGCATTTTTCTTCCGTTTTAGCTCTAACGACCGCTTAAAAATTTACAAATCTTGCTTACAACTTCACGGACTTGAAAAACGCTTTAGAAATTATAAAACGAAATACTGTGATTTAACTTGAAGGTGTTATTTGCAAACAAACGTAATTTTCCCGTAGCGGAAAATGCTAGTAACTCCAGCACGATTTATTGGAGATAGCTAGAGATTGTGCAGACGAATTTATGTTCTCCGTATCGGTGAACAACACCTAAAGACAAATAAATTAAGACCTTGCTGTAGGAGTTATTTTGTCGTATTTTTACTAAAATACAATCAAACTCGCATATAGTTATGTTCGAAAGTGCCCAAACAAATCACTATACAGGAACTTCACCATGCAGAATTCATATTTAGATTAGAAATTTCTTGGAAAAACACAAATTAAAGATAGTATTTCATAATCTGCACACAATTTTATCTGTCTGCCTCCATAATATGGTAGAAGTTTGAAAAAAGAAACATCACAATATATAGGCTTTATATCATTGTTTAGAGGTATTTTTATATGTAATTAAGTCTGAGGGTCAACATCCTAACAAGAACATCATTATATAGAGAAAATAATTAAATGGGATTTTACTATATGGGAGTTCCACTGTAATGGAAAATATATTTTTCATTTCACTTCCTCATAATCATTTTCCCGCTTATCGTTGCATAAACATGAAATGCATTAAGCTCTTTCCTGTTTTAATTTTTTGCATAACTTACGAAAGGAAACTTCGTAGATCGAGTGCTTTCTCTGAGAACAAAAACAATTACCACGAGTCTTATACAACTTCGTTAACTGTTTCGAGCTTGTTCTTAATGCAAGTGAATTGAAACTTACTCATTCTCATTCTATACGCCAAAGCTTTCAGCAGGTAGTTCTCAAAGGACCAAAAGAAAATAACTTTTTTTCGGAAGATATAATGATAGTCATTATTACAATGCAAATTTATGTCAGGTTGGATTCTAAATAACGCACTTTAAACAGCATCAAAGTTAAAATACAAGGAAATGCTTTTAATCAGCGGCGTTTTGTTTTTCGAAAGCTGCCACAAATTCTACAATAACTAATTAAATTAAGAAGAGCAGCTTCTGAAGGTGCATAAATACAGCATCAAAGTTGGTTTTTAGATGGTAAAATATATCTGGAAAAGCATCCGTTTCAAAAAATATGAAAAGAGCAATCTTCGTGTATAATTTATAAACTTCTTTGCAACCAATAAAACTAAAGGTAAGAAAGTTTCCAAGTTTCTCAGTTAGACCTGCACATTCTTCCAAAGGGAAGATGAACGGCCCTCTATCAGAAAAGGGGATCGGCAATTAAATTTTTACGAATGCCTTTCTTAAACGGTTAGCTGGGCAAATTGCAAATGTCACTTCAAATAATTTAGTAGACTCCACTTCTCTACCGTTTGGGAAGGAACCGCTTATTTTGCTTTAATATTGAAGATTGCTTAACCTTCGGATGACCAGGTGAAATATAAAACATCAACGGCCAGGTGGGGTAACTAAGTGACCCCCACAAGTTAATAATTTTTATTGAGTGCTTACGTTCAGTAAAACTTATTACATAGTTAGAAAACATTTATTAGAACAAATAAGTGCAATCGCAAGAAAAAATAATAAGTTACATATGCAGACGATTCACTGAAATTAGTTATTTTGTTCATTGCACGAAGTACATATCTTTGATTTCACTACAGTGACATGTTTCTTGCAAATAAACTGATTACATTTATCGCATTTATTCATTGTTTTCTTATCCAGATTTCTGGGACACATAACACAACGACCGCGTTTTGTAGCAATGTCCACTTTTTCACTTAGCACACTTGATTCTTGTTCGTCGTCAGTAGCTTGAGTTTCCAAAATCATAGTAATAGCGTTTTTTATGTATTTAGGTAGCCGTGCTTGAGGTCGTAGAGTCCATAACCTGAAGACAAACCTTCCACCAAATCTAAAACAACTCTTTTACCCTGTTCTTTCTCTGGTACATTATTTACCATTCCTGTATAAATTTGCATATTCCAGCAATACGAATCTTCTGCGTTACATAGTGTTCATATCTTTATCCCATATCTGGCCGGTTTGGATTTCATGTACACTCGGAATGGACACCTGCCACGGAATGGAACAAGCTGCTCGTCAACGCAAACGTCACCATTAGGAATATACGCTTTCTTGCAGTTCAAAACAAACTTGTTCAGTATATCCTCAAATGCTGCTAATTTGCTTCTTTCTCGCCGTTGAGGTCGAGTCTCTAGATTGTCGAATCTAATAAATTTCAGTAAATCTTTCATTCTGTTTCGTGACATTGTTGCAGAAAAAATCATACGTTGTAATGCAGGATTTTGATGACTCCATAATTCTAAAATGGGCTCCTGACATGCTTTGAGTGAACCAGCAATAATCAGTAGACCAAAAAATGCTTTCATTTCTACGCGACTTACGTTTTTCCACTCATTTCCTTTCAACGAAATAGCTCTACGATTGGTTTCTTGAATTAGTAGATCCAAAATTTCTTCAGTTATGAATAACTCGAATGCCTCCAAAGATGTCG
>JABXWE010000861.1:0-64191 GCA_014611495.1 Limonius californicus | reverse complement strand
CTTCCCGTTTCTACATGGATTCGACACCTTGATCTTGTGCGAAGCCTTCTCATCCACGAAAGGTAAAAACTACCAAGTTTTGTGCTTGTGGAAAGTAACTTTCGGCTTGGCACGCGTATCTTGCAAAATTCAAACGTATTGACCTTTTTTCGATGTATTGATAAAAATATTAACAGTGACCTGAAGCCACTGTTCGTTTTGTATTAATTATATACAGACGCTCATTTTATGCTATTATTTCTGTAAACTTGCGCAACTGGGCTACGCAGTTATTGAAACCATTTAAATGTAGCGTTGGCACCAGCGGCGCAGAGTTCCTAACGAACGTTCGAGATTTAATCTTTTAATGTTTGTATTAAAGGGTTCTTTGTTGTCTCCATTCTGTACTGTGTCTTAGTAATTCCATTATATGTGTGTTAAATTCCGCATGTCTTTTATTACTGTGTTCTGAATATTTATGTAAGGATTTTGCAAGCTTTAAGATACAGGTAAAGGCACAATAAAGGTGAGTCCGATTCCCGTAGCTGTTGGTCCTTGGCCTTTCACAAGAACCTTGTAACCAGCTGGATTTGAAAGGTGGTGCCCACTTATTTCGACGCATCCTGTACACAACTTGAAGCATTTTTTATCTATAAGCAATTTTACGAACTCCCCCTACTCCTCTGAGCTAAGCCGTAGGCCCTTTTTGTTACGAATCGTCGAAAGAGCTCGATTGGCCCGTAACAAATTTGGCGCCGCAACGTGAGCCCTTTTTTGGACCGTAACAAATTCTACAGGTGCTATATGCTCAACCTCTACGGCGGCCTTAAATCTTATAACTTCCATCACTCGACCTTCTTGTGGAGGAAGTAGCTGTGAGGACGGCTTTGAGGTTGTGCCATAAAGGTCTGTGGCACACAGTAGGCAGGGGAGGCAGACATACCCGTATCCTGGATGAGGCAGTCGTCAAGACCAGCATATGGACATATCCATCTTTACCGACGGATCTGAAACGAGGCATGAAACGGGTGCTGGAGCCTTCTCCGATGTCCTAAACCTACGCCACAGTATACCACTAGGCAAAATTGCTACTGTTTTCCAAGCGGAGGTGGTGGGAATAATGTATGGTGCAAATGCAATTCTTGAACGACAGATCAAGAACCAACGTATTGGTATCTACAGGGACGGCAGAGCCGTTTTACAAGCTCTGGGTAGTTGCAAAATTACTTCAGGAGTGGTAGTGCAGTACCGTGAAGCTCTCGACGGTATCTCAAAAGATAATGTGATTTCCCTTATATGAATGAAAGGACATGACGGAAACTACGGCAATGAGGAGGCTGATGAGATTGCAAGACTGGCCTCCGAACAACCTCTTTGGTGATCAGAACCCATTATTCCTATATCCCTGAGGACATTAAGCTTTATGCTATACCAACAAACCGTAAAACACTTCACACGAAGATGGATAAACACTGAAAGTTGTCGTCATGCAAGGGCTGCTATTACTGCACCCTCGCCAAAGACAGCCAAATATTTTGTGCAACAGTCCTGAAAGAACCTGCGACTAGTTGTAGGTATCTTATCTGGGCACTGCACCCTAAATCAACACATGCACAGGATGAGACTGGCGGACAGCTCAAACTATCGAGAATGCAACGGGGATAACGAGACGGCAGAACACGTTCTGTGTCACTGACTAGCTCTCGCAACAATCAGAAAGTGCATGTTGGGAGACTTTTGGCCTGATATGGCCGAAATCAGCAACACCTCAGTCCCCAGTTGCGAATGTCCTCAAGTACATCCAAAGGATTGGATGACTTGGGTTATGTCCAAATTGGGGAGCTGCTGGAGAGGCAGCACAATGAGCCCACCTATGTGGCCTAAGTGCACGTGAGGTAACTCACTCTCCCAAATCTTACAATGACAATGACAAGGTATTGGGGCAAACTTCCTACTAGATATTTAAACAGAGAGAGGTTCTCCAAAGTTCTGACGTCAACATGGGAAAACCAATGACCATCGCTAACATTTTCAGCGGATTTATAGCTACTGGCATTTGCCGATATGGCCTGAGTTTAACTTAGAGAATGACTCGGAATACGATTCAGATGATTATCTATCATTAAGCTAATTAGAAAAAACTTTGGTGGAAACTGCAGTCAATTCTCTCTCCAGGGTATTACCAACACCAGAATTAGCTAAGAAGAAGTTTACCAACAGACGGAAGGCTATAAATTACAAAGCTGTGGAAGTCAAAAGAGCTGTCTTTTCAAACGACGTATCATCACAGTCTACAATTCTACATCAACAGTTTCCAGAGTCGTTTCTTCCTCTCAACCAAGTTCTAAAGCTAAACCATCTTCATCTAAGACACAAGAAACTTGTGAATCTGTGGTTTGCTATACGGATTATGTTGGCGAAATGCGAAGGTGTATTAGCTGTAGTTATTGGGACTATGAAAAGTGCGTGGGATTGACAGAAGATAATACAGAAGGTTTTGTCTGCCTAGACTGTATGCCATACGATAATTTTCCTTTAGTGTTTTACTATGAGTTAGAAAATTGATTTTTAGCGTTATTTTGATTTTTTCTAATAAAGAATAGATTTCGTTTGGTTATTTTAATATGCAGTTTTTATTTTAAATGATTTAACAATGTTCTTTTTAATTTTTTCACATGCAGGTATATATTTTTTTAAAGCTTAAAGGCCCATTCAGTTAGTTGGAAATAATATAATTTTTAAAACATTCTTAGTGTTCTAAAAAATATATATTTTCCTTAGGTGGGCCGAGGATTTACAGACGTGCCTTTGGCACAACCTGGGGGTTCAAACCAAAGGTAGTACACTAGATGTACATAACCATGGTAAGACCCATCATCACGTATGCAGCGCTTATCTGGTGGAAAGGCGCAGATACACAAAGACTGGGAACAATTCTCAATCGAGTGCAGCGTTTGGCCTGTGTGGGCATTACGAGTGCACTAAGAACAACACCAACAGCTGCTCTCGAGGCGCTAATAGGGCTCCCAGCACTGCCAATGGCAGTGAAGTCGGAGGCACTGCTAGCGGCCTGGAGAGTGAAGCAATTAAACTTATGGAAGGACGTGGGCTATAACATGGGGTATTGCGGGATACTATCCAGTGCACCAGAGATCTGCTGCATGGGGGTAGACCGCATGATACCAAGGTATACGTTCGACAGAAACTTCGAAATCAACATTCCCACCAAAGAGGAATGGGCAGAAAATTCCGAGGATCTACTTGCCAATACGGGACTAATCTGGTTTACAGATGGATCCAAAATGGCAGGCGGAACTGGAGCAGGCATATTTGGACAGTCCCCAAGAGTAGAACTATCTACACCACTGGGGACTCATACGTCAGTGTTTCAGGCGGAGGTAGTAGCTATCTCCGAATGCGCTGATGAATGTACTCGTAGGACATACCAAAATTTGCCCATCACGATATACTCAGACAGCCAAGCGGCTCTTAAATCGCTCAGCAATCCTAAGAAAACCTTGCGGCTGGTATTAGAATGCTGGGAAAAACTACAGGCGATGGTGCAGCATAACGTCAGATTGACGCTGTGTTGGATACCGGGACACAGTGGGTTTGAGGGTAACGAACACGCTGATCGGCTGGCCCGGATGGGCTCCTTGGAGCACCTCTGGGGACCCGAACCAGCAGTGGGTGTACCTCAAAACTCGATTAAGGCCACTATACAGGACAGACTAAGACATCAGCATGTCCGAAGGTGGAAACAACAACCGTTTAGGCAAGCGAGACTTCTTATAGAAGGACCAAACCAAAAGCAAACAGACTTCCTACTAAATCTGGGGAGGAAAGACATCAAGGCCATAGAAGGCCTCTTAACAGACCACCTAATCACATTGGGAATCAGAAACGATGCCCTCTGTCGAAAGTGTAAAACAGAAGAAGAAACCTCTATTCATGTACTCTGTCGGTGTGCAGCGCTTGCCACTCTCAGATTCAGGGTCTTTGGGGTCTGGTTTCCCGAACCTGAGGACATTGTAGGACCTGTAGCTTGTCTGCCCTGCCAGGCCTTGCCTGCCTAAACAGAGCCGTGTGCTTCGATTATTTAAACCTTGGGGCGGACAAGGATTTGATCTTGATGTATTTTGTTTGCCAGGACAATAATACTTAATCGGATTACGCCTGTTAGCTGTTGTGAACCCATACAAACTAACGTTTCGCAAGACATTGCAGCTTGCATCTTCAGAGTGAATAGAACACTGAATTTAAATTCGGGAAGCGGAGGTATTTAAAATTCTTTGAGCCAGGCGGACAGAACGACGGAGTTCTGGTTGGCTGTCACCGTTGGGCAAAGACGGATCCTGTGGAGCGTGATCGTGAGATCGATAATGCTTAGGAATCCTTAGAGGATAAACTACTGGAGTCCAAGCTTTACTGACTCTGAAACCATCCTACCTGTTTATGTTGTTAGGTTGTTTCTCAATTTCAATTGCTTCACGTATGATACGAGGGAAGTAATGAGGCACTCTGGCGAGTACCCGAGTATTGTCAAAGTACATTTTATGTCCAGGTTAACCTGTATGTTCAGCCACCGCAAAATTTGTTATGCGTTTGTGTTTGCAATCACTTTTGTGCTCTCGCAATCTTAACTCAATGGAACGACCAGTTTGTCCGATGTAGTGTGAGCCACAAGAGCAATGGATGTTGTAGATCCCGGCTGACTTTAAATTTGATATATGATCCTTTGCGGATTTGAAACCGTTTCCCACAGTTTCATTAGTCCTAAAGACTGTCTTTATGCTGTACCTTCTAAGAACATGCCCAATCTTATCAGAAGTGCCTTTACTGTAAGGTAGAAAAGCTAAGCCTTCCGGAGGTGCCAGTTCTTCCTTAGCCTTGGGCTGTTGCGCATTGCGGATTGCTCTCTGAATTTCTATGGCTGTATACCCGTTTTGTTGTAACGACATCAAGAGATGTGTTTTCTCTTGTTGTAGGTGTTCTGCATCTGAGATTCGGACTGCTCTGTTTGTTAGAGATTTTAGCACAGTTGCTTTCTGCATCGGGTGATGATGCAAAGTTGCAGTTAAATACCTATCTGTATGTGTTTTCTTTCTGAAAACTGCGTGCCCCAAGCTGCCATCTGGTTTACGTGTAACGTGTACGTCTAAGAATGGAATACTGCCATTTTCCTCTACTTCCATTGTGCATTGGATGTTATTATGAATTGAGTTTAGGTGATTTAGGTTCAAGATCTGCTGCTGCCAAAGCTTTGGTTTCAAAGTCTTCCGTATATACATTTACAATACCAGTTGATAGTGGTGAACCCATAGTCGCTCCTTCAACCTGTTGCCATTCCAACTGAAAAAGGTGTTTCTCAAACATATTTCGACTAATTGTTTTAGATCTGTAGGTAGTTTATGTTTTAGGATCTTTAACACACCATCTACCGGTACTTTTGTGAAAAGGGATACAAGTCTAAACTGACTACAATGTCTCCTTGACACAGGCGTAAACTTTTGATCTTCTTGACAAAGTCACAGGAATCCCTTATGTACGATTCTGTGTAGCCACTAAGTAGGCGAAGCTTAGTGGCTAAGTATTTTGCTAAAGCATTTGTAAGAGAATTTATAGCACTCACAATAGGTCTGAGTGGAACTCCAACCTTGTGTATTTTGGGTAAACCATAAATGCGTGGGGTGATAGAGTTTTTGGGTATGATGCGCTGTTTTTCCGTGGTGAAAATATAATCAGAGCAGTTGATAGCAGCATACGTGAAGTAATTGAAATTGAGAAACAACCCAACAACATAAACAGGGAGGATGGTTTTAGACTCAGTAAGGCTTGGACTCCAGTAGTTTATCCTCTAAGGGCTCCTCAGCATCAACAATCTCACGATCACGCTCCACCGGATCCGTCTTTGACCAACGGTGACAGCCAACCAGAACTCCGTCGTTCTGCCCAACTGGCTCAAAGAGGTTTGCTGTGGGTTCGGAGACACTAACTACAGTTTAAAATTTTTTGCATTGGACGAAAGTCTATGATGTATTCGCATGATCTTTCTAAATCTCTGGTCTTTCTGAATCTATCGCCCTTTTTCCTTACAGTGTAAAGGTTCCCATTCATATAAATACCATTTGTTGATGATATGATGGGTTAGCTTCATGCTCCCTCGCTTCCTTTGTTCCTCACATTTGTACGTTGTTTATAAACTTTAAATCGCATAAATTTATCACGTAATTATTATACAAATTCAATCGCTGACGGCCCCATATTTCGGTTTTAATAACGAACTTATCTTGAACTCAACTTACTCTGTTAAAGTATTAGTGTTATATCATATTTAGTACTAAATAAAACATAGAAACAGCATAGTAATTAAGTAAGCAAAAAAACACTTACAATAATAATTATTGTTTACGGTATATTTATTATGTGGTTGACAGCTCACTTGGTAGAGACCTTATTTTCTGAACGTCGTAAAACGATGTTATGAAATAAAATCTCGTATTGCAACCCATCACGCAGAATTTCCCAATCCAGTTCTGCAACCGTGGGGTTCAAAATTCGTAAACGGTTGTATGATATTTCCGCGTTATTATACGATTGAACCATTTTTGGGTTAATTCCAGTATTGTTAATATTCGAAAACTTCATTATTCGATTCAAGTTTTAAAATTAGAAATTCAGTGTGCTGCTACTTTTTCATTTCGTTTCCATTTCCATTTAACTTTATTTGGTCTTGAATCAGGACGTGCGTAGAACTTAATTTGAAATTTTGTAAACAAGAAGTTCAAAAGTTCCCATGTTTATTTCGAATTTATGAAGCAAATGCATATGCTGTATTATTTACAACAATGTTTTCAACTTTACGTTTTTATTTGAACATTTGTTTGAAGATAAGCGAGTACATTTCCTCGTAAATTGCGTGACATTTTCGTTTATTATTAGCTCTACAACTTCCTTAATTGCCGTTGCTTGTCGCTCGTTTACAGTTTTCTTTTGCTGAACATGGGTGAACTTAAACGAGGCTAAAGTTTTTACAACTCTGTCTGCAGTATTTTATACTCTCAAACTGTAGTAAATTTACTGTGAAATTTATACAAAGAGATTTATTTAATTGATTTTCAATTAGACGTAGCAAGTCTAGCTTAGAAGTATTCATTCGAGTAATTAGATATTTCTAAATTGATTATATTTGTCACGTCAACGAATATTATCATAAACAATTTATTTCTAGGTAATAACCTGAAAATAAATTTTAACTAACTTAATCGCTAAATTAAATTTTTGTTTTTTAAAACCTTAATGATATTATAAAACCTGGAAGTTTAAATCGTTATGTTACTATATTACAATATTATCTGATTACAATTATTTTATGTCATGGCAGGTCATGTTTATTTTGATTATGTTGTACAGTCTGAAACTGGCTAAAGGTTTTTCTATCAGAGTTTTGTAATAATTGGTGTTAGTTCTGTACATTTACATGTATGTCATAAAATATAACCCCTCAATTTACAGAATAAAAATGACACTTTATAGATCTATATTTACATGCACAAGCGAGACAGATTTTCAAATTCTTCGTGACGTAAATAGTTTAGAATGGGTTATAGGTAAACATACTAATATTCAAAGTTAAAAGAATTGATCTTGTTTTTACTTTTAGAACTGTATACAATTTTAAGGTCTAAATGTTCAAAACACAATTTGTGAAAATCAATCAAATAAACATATCAGACAATCACTTGATTTTGTTTGTATAAGCTATTTTATAGTTCAATTATTATTTGATTTATGATTATTATGAATAACGTAACTAGTAGAGAAATTGATACACGATAAAATCAGCAGAACGTATCCGTCTGTAAATCATTGCAATCATGTTTGATAAAATTAAGTGCTCCCGACTAATCTGAACCGGTGTTTATTTTTTATTATTTTTCATCCATTATTAAGCTGTTTCTCAGTTACCAAGTAAGATAATGTAATTCCTAAGTATCGTCAAAGGAAAAGTCTGAATACAAAACCCAAAGCCGCGTTTAATAATCTGAAAATAGCAACGGATAGGAGTTTTCCTTGAAATAATTTTTCCTATCTGATCTTATCAACAAAGCCTAACGTGGTTCGAAATTAAACGTAATTCAAAATGAAAACGAATTGTGATCATCCTCGGCTCCAGACTAATCTTATTACCCGGGAACAGCCAATTTTGTTCATGTCCAGCAAATAGTACAACTTCCAAGTGCTGTCGTTCCTTGTTCGGTTTAAGTATTGCAAATCGTACAGCGTTTAAATTACGAGCATTGGCCAATCCTACCTTTAACTATTTATTTACAATTTACAATCGCTAGGTAGTTGAACAATGCCCTCGTTTCACAAATAACCCTATTATAGACGCTCCCAGATCCGTGATTCGACAAAACCTTTTACTAAGTGTAAACAAATTTATTTAAAAATTCGGCTACTGATTTTTATCGTTGAAGGGTTTAGCTTGTAACATATTATTTAGGCCAAATAAATTGTCACTTTGAGGTGGACCTTAAAATGGAAATGCTTTGTTAAGTATTAATTGAATTTGTTGTAAATTTAATTTAAATAATTGTTCTTGATAAAAGTATATGCGAAGACTTCAAAGAATGAAATAGTTCTTTCGGAGATACGAGGAGTGTTCAATTGAAACCCATCTTTGCTTCATAAAAAATTTATTCAACAATTTAATTACAGATAATTACCGTCACAGTTAAGGCACCTATCCCATTGTTTTACTAACCGACGGATACCCTGCTCATAAAATTCTTGTGGCTGCTGATTGAAGAAGTCTTCCACACCTATCTATACTTCTGCGTTAGACTTAAATTGCCGACCATTTAACGCCTTTTCAGGGGTCCAAAAATATGGAAACCGCAAGGTGACAGATCCGGGCTATAGGGTGGATGCTCTAAAACCGTCCATTTCATTTGTTGAAGATGGTCTTTTACCACATTAGCAACATGAGGCCTAGCATTGTCGTGCAGCAAAATGACCCCACACGTAAGTTTTCCTGGACGTTTCCGTCTTATTGCTGGATGACGCTTGTTCAAAGTTTCATTGTACAGATTTGCATTGACATTTACTCCAGGTTCCTTAAATTCTATCTACAAGGGCCCTTCATGGTCGAAAAAAAAATGATACTATCACCTTGCCTGCAGCAGGTTGTGCTTTAAATGTCTTCGGTGGGGGTGAACTTGAATGTTTTCACTGGATTGACGATAATTGACTGGATGGTTGGTAGTAATGGCACCAAGTTTCGTCACCAGCAGCTATTGACAGACGAAAGTCATCACAATTTTGCCTATAGTCTGTGAGTTGGTGCAGAGATAAGCCCATTCGCAAGCATTTTTGTTCATTAGACAAGAGACGAGGAATCCATTGCTAACAAACTTTGCTGTAATCCAGAGTACGAACAATACTATGGACAGATCCTACACTCGCACCAACAATTTCTGTAGTTTCTCTAATTGTAATTCGGCGATTTTCTCTAATAAGGCCTTCCACAAATGTGATATTGTTTTGTGTTAATGCAGTACACCGTGCACCTGGCCGCGGCTCATCCATAGTTCCCTCTTTTCCATTCTTAAATTTTCGGCACCATTCCTTCACAGTTGCTTACGCAAATACATGCATTTCCATACATTCCTTGCATTCGCGTATGAATCTGCAATGGCTGCACACCCTCAGCGCATAAAGGACCGCACGATGATCAAACTTGGACAGATTTTCAACAACAAACGCCATTTTAAAATCGAAGTTTTAAAAGTCAGAATTAAATTCAAACGCCAGAAACTTATTAATGTGTTGCTTACAAACACGACTAACATTAATAAACGTCATTTGAATTATTGCATTTGTTTTCAAGGCTAAGTTAATCAAAGATGGTTTTCAGTTGAACAAGCATCGTATTTGCTAGTTAATATCCTAAATAAGTTAAAAGTTACCTTAACCCTTCCATGAAAACAGTGTAAAGGTTACGAATGTTTCCTTGCGGAAAAGTGCACAGTTGATCGATTTAGCAATACTGCATTATCGTTTCATTCCAAGAAGGGTGTAGCGTTTATTTAATGGTTAATCATGAATTTCCATGGATTTTCACTAGAACGAGAACGTTTAAATCTCCGGATTGCCCGAGTATTGCTGACTATAGATCCAATGAGGTATAATTGTCCTAAATACGGTTTTAAAAATAATAATTATAAAAATCGTTAGTTTCTGGAGGGTGACAAGTTTATTCTACAAGTGGAAATGTCCATGAGGGTAGTTTCTATAGGCTTGCCCAAAATAGGGCAATAGAAATAACATTTAACTAAATGTTTTAGTTTTCAGACGTGTAGAGAGTACCTTCAGCGATGAAATGGCACATTAGGGTAGTGTTAATACAGATTATCCGAATAGAATAGAAAATATTATTTGTGCAAATTTTCAGTCGTTACGTAGTAGTATTTTCTTATTACCGTGCATTAAATAATTTTCATAAGAATATTAACATTTTAGGGGATCTTGAGACTATTTTAAGGGATTTTGAATTGAAGAAATGAAAATTAACTTTTCTTAATGAATGAAAAAAAAATAACTTTTATACGTATTACATGAAGTCATTTAGCTTTCGTAACTAAACAAATCATCCGTTAACAGCAGTTTAGAATCAATTTAGAGATTGATATTTTTAAATAATTTTAATTAATAATTAATATTTTTCTCTATACCACAACTAATTTTGATACAGTTAGGTACTTCAGTTAACTTAAGAGACGTACATGGTTCAGCTGGTACTTTAATATTTTTCTAAGTGGATGTTCTTGGCTGTTTCAGTGATGGTAAGTATTTTGCTGTACACAGACTGGATACTTTTTTAAAATGTATAGTACTTAAAAAATAATATATCGACTACATGCTGATAGGTGGAGCTCTCATCGCAAAAGTAAGTAATAGAAAAATAAATAGAATAGTTGGAGAATATGAGGAACAAACTATTAACGAAAATAGAAAATCATTGAGGGACTTTTGCAACTTTGATAATCCCCGAATTAATAATATCTTTTCTACGCAGAAAGAGGTACATCCACTTACTTAGAGTGCTTGAAGATATTGGTCAATGAAGGCCTATATAGTAACTGACCAAAAGATGACTAAATTGGTATGAGATATGAAAGTATACAGAGGTAGCGATTTAGGTTTGGATCACTATCTACTAGTTGCACACGCAGCAGTTATGCCAAAGTTGGCTAAATAACTAAAGAAATAAGAGGAACACAAAACAGACTATGAAACATATTAGCCTTATGAGACTTATGTACTGCTATACCGGAAAAGAAGAAAACTTACCTTAAAATCCCTGCAACAAAAAAACAGACGAAACAGGAAAGGAATACATGCAAAAAGTAAAGATTCTAATTAGACAAGTTCACAGGCAGAATTGGTTTAGCAGTACTAAGATACAAGCTAACGGGAATGAAGGAAATGTATATAAATTTAAAAAACAAAAATATTTAAACGAAAACCGAAAAGGATGGTGCAGAGAATTAAGCAATTAAAACACAAGAATTGGTAGAATATTTTAAAGAACCCTAGATGCCCCAGATGGTGATACAGAAGAGAGATGCTAAATGAAAGTACAGTAGATAAAACAGAAATTGAAAAGCTGTAGATAGCACTTCAACAAACAAAAAATTAAAAAGCTACTAACTCTCTCTGACAGTTGTCATGTGGTATAAACTGACCTAGGATAAATCTACCCGACAATGTTGTTGCGTCTTTCAATACAGTATACCTTATTGGTTAGCTATCAGCCAAATTCTTACTGGTTAACTACCACTGGGTCTAAAGAATGTTTGGCAAGCTTTGTACAATGGTGTGTGTAAAAGGTAGCATTATTTTGAAAGCAATGAGTTAAACAAAGCTATCTACGGTATGTTTACTAAACGCCGGGGGGCTGTGAAGGACGTCACTCAACGTCACTTGCTTACCGTAGTTGGTAGTAAAATAGATTTGGGCTTCCAATTTGCATTGTATGTGTAACCCTCATAATCGTTTTTTTCTGCGTAACTTTACTAACGCCACTGTCACCTGCAGTTATATAATTCAATAAACCACTTGCATAAAATCGCAAAGTTAGATAAAAGCAACTGCTCCATGAGTGTTACACAATGGTTTATGAAATATAAATAATTTCTTCTATAACTACTACATAGTACTGTATTATTTGGTGTAATTTATTTGAATTTCTTCCAGCGGCGTTTGAACAGCGGTTTTCTTTAATTCAAAGATTTGGAAAAATTAAAATCATCCAAAAAATCAAAATGATTACGACGATAATCTTTCAGTCTGGATTTAAACACTAAGAATTTCCGCTTCTGCATTTTGTAAAATTTGATCCATAAAGTCTTCCATTGTTAGGAACTACACGAGAAAAATAGCTGTAATTGTATAAACTGTTAGCCAACGGGTTTTGCCTGCGGTGGGTATTATTTAAATGTGCGCTTAACAGTAAAATATTTGGTAAAATATATATACGTTATCTCGGCTCTATAAAAGCTGGGAAGAGTGATAACAGTTTGAAGGAAGGGTCTTGTGGTGGAGTGTTGAGAGGGGTCATCGGAGGCAGTCTACGCGCAGGCAGTCGACGTGAGGTTGTTGTAGCTAGGCGTAAGCTTGCATATCTGAATATCCTATAAGCTGAGGCAAGGTGCAGATTTAGTGTTACCACGTATGTGAGTATATATAAAGATGGGCTGCAATAGCAATGTCAGCTGATATAAGCCGTGGCGTCCCTTGCTAGGTTATGGTTTATATCCCATGAAGTATTACATGTGTTTACCCGAATGGTTAAGTATTATCTACTTGGTATCATATGTAGTTTACAAGCATTGGGTTCTATTATGGTTCTATTATACAAGATTGGTGTGTCTGTGTAAGTAGTTGTTGGAAACAGTAACGTAGTGAATATGGGTACCTATATGAGTAGATAGTGTGCGTAGCATGATTAATCATTATTCCCCATTTCAGAGTTGCCGTGCAGCATGGAGAAGATAGGGCAATGATCTTCTTATGGGACAAAAAATGACATTGTTGCCAGAATTCGCAATCTCTTAACAATAGCACGTCGGGTTTATTTTGTTGAAATAAGGTAGGTGTTCAGAAGTTCTCAAACAAAAATAATATTAACCAACCAAGATAATAATGTTAAGTTCTTAATTTGTTTTGTTATATACAATGAGGAATTTCTCTTTGTAAACTAATGTGATTTTCAAAATGAATCATACACATGGAGAATAATGACAATACTCAGGAATTTGTTAATGGGTATTTAATTTGTGGAAAATAGAAAAGTCAATGTGGGAAGTTGACAACATAATGGACGAAATAGAGCCCATAATTATCAATATCAACGCTGGTGATAGTGATAGTGATCTAAATATTTTTAGCGACAGTGATAATTAACTATAAAACATGTCGTATTTTTCACAAAATCTTCATAAATGTATGTAATTTATTGTCTCAGTTATATAATAGTGCTTGCATATTATATCAAGCTGGTAATTGTTTTGTTTCTTTTTTACTCTTATAAATATGTAAATAATAAATAATTAATTGCACTTAGCAAAAATTGTACTCTCAGGTTTAATCAAATAAAAAGTTTTAGAACCACTGAACCTGGCATTTAACAACACGCTCCTTTTATTGGTTACAATAGCATTACCATACTTCAAACCTTTGTGTGAAAAGGATTAAATTTTATGCGTTAAAGGTGAATCACAAATAAGTTTGACAACCTTGTATTTGTATCTTTTCCATGCTGCACGGCGACTCTGAAACGCACTATAGCAATCATTCGGGAGGTAGTCAGTCGACAGAGGTTGTATCGTAAATGTGCTTACGTCGAACTACTATTATTATTATTATGAATGCAACATTAATGTCAGGATGGCATCGACTGACTTCTACGCGGGGGTGCGAACACTAATGATACTCTCTCCTTCGCATGTAGGGCTGAAGGGGACTCCCCCCTTCCGCGACCCCTGTGAATAACAGAGGGACTGGCTATGGACTTAGTCCGTAGCCTGGATCTAACCTCGTACATACTCGTAGCTACCTTATTCTGGCGAGATAGTGCCGTCAGCTGCTTCTAGTAATAGACAACCGACCTGTTGTTAATTTAGAAGGATGCGCAACTTGAATAGTAAAGCATTTGCAATAAGTGCAGATGTGTACTCAGTGCAGTCTACAAAATGTATTCTATAATTATAAAAAACAGTTTAACCTAATAACGGAACACATAGTACACGACGAACCATCAGGCAAAGACGGAGAAGTTGTATAGATAACGTATTCATAGACTAACAGATAATAGAGGAAAGAAGAGAATTTGTAAAGACACTCGCGTTGTTTTAACAATGACTATGGATTCAATAAAGTAAGCCGAAATATTTTATGAAAGAGTTTAAAAGGTAAATGCTTAGAATGCAAAATCTTATACGAAAGACGTAGCATAGAACAAAAGTATACGAGGTTCCAACAAATATGTGCAATCATTCGTATGACGGTTAAGAGGAAAAGCCACCCGAGAGAGCGAACTAAACCTTCAAAAGATGATGGCCATCCTCAGATGCTCCTTTATGAGAGCGAGGTTTGGATGATGCGAAAAAAACATGAAAGAAAAATAAACATAACTGAAACGAGATACTTACGACCAGTAGCAGGATAAAATTGGAACATAAAACGCAATGATGAAGACATCAGAACAGAATTAGCAATAGACAGTGTACATGAACCGATATGATAACAAGGGGATTCTAGAAAGCAGATTACCCCAGAGAGCAGAGAAGTATACAACGAAAGATAAAAGAGGCGTCGGAACGGAGACGGAATAAGTATAATGGCCAAACCTTATATTTGATAATGCTCTAATTATTTTGAATTATTTCAAAACTATGAAAATGTGGTTGTGAAGCAAGTGGTGTTTCTTTAAAGAGCTAAACGCTATTTAACATTTTATGGTGTTATAAATAAAGTTGAGTGTGGGCATACGTCTCTTAATTTTTCTGCAACACGGTTTAGTCCGTGAGCAATACAAGTTATGTTTAACTATTTGCTGTATAAAACTCAACGAAACAAAAAATTTATAGAATGACAATAAATTTTTTAAATGCAAGCTTAAATCTGTCCAATTAGCATAGTCATTCAACAGCCTGTTTGGTCCCACTGTTGAGTATAGGCTTCTTCTCTGTCGCGTGTTTCTCCTCGGGGCGCTAAAGTAGAAACACGGGGGACCTATAGTTTAACGTTGAATCTAAACGACATAAATTTCAGAGAAGGCATTTTCGGATTAAGAAAGATCCCAAGGGTTGCAAACCAGATTGGAAAATTGTGTATGGTGGGTTGCAATACAAGGTTTTTACAAACTGTCTAGTAATACTGGGTGTTCGAACCCAAGCTATAATCGACGTTTTGCCCAGAAAACGAGCGCTCTGCCAACTGAACTACTATCACATTTTTTATATTACTATAATACTTTATCTAATATATAGTAAACTATATACGTCAGAAAAATTGAGTCTCAAAAAAACAATAATATTCAAATTTATTTGAATATTATAAGATATGCTTACATTTATGAACATTTTAAACGTATACGCATATTAGCGATTCATGTATAGCTGGGTTGGCCTCGGTGGTTTAATGATTAGCATACTTGCTTTGGGTCTCAAGAGACACGGGTTCGAATCCGACCGAGGTTGGTAAGATTTTTCTACCGAGGAGAAATCTGAAAGTGCGCCTACTGTCGGATAAGAAGTAAAGTCGTAGATCGCGTGCCACTGCGATGTGTGACAAGTTTAAAATCACTAATGGAGTTGGAACCACTCCAGATAGACAAAATTCTTAGTTAGGGTGTACAATGGGCGAAATATGGCTTGAATGCAATAAGATGCTTGGAAATCCGCGTCCTACATCTCGCTCAATCAAAATATCACAACAGCAACACATGTAGCTGACATATTTATAATTTTATGTCTGTATATATTTAGAACATGTCAGAAAAACATGTAAATGCATATAAATCCAAGCTCTAGTTATGGCCCTACGGGACTCGTTGTTGACGACTATGAAATTGGAAGTTACTATGGTGACATTTTGACTGGAAAGACAATATTCTTGAGAACTGATATATGATGAACTGTGTCAAGCCCTCTGTGTTGTAAATGTTTCGAGGTTATATAGACAAAAAGTTCAAAATACATAACTTGCAAGTGCACTAAAAAAGCGACTTTAAAATTAAATTAGCTGAAACAATTGGTTCACAGTAAACGATTTGTGTCCAGATAAATATAAGATACATTTTTGATATATATATATATATATATATATATATATATATAAAAGAACAGAAGTATCGTTACGTCCTCTCCTTAGCGTTCACTCTTTTCTGTATTATTCAATATAAAAATATATATTAGGTTTACATTGGAAAATGCAGCCTGCAGAACAGAAATATAATGATAACGTTATTTTTACTAATGACGCTATTTCTAAGGCTTAAAATTATGAATTGAAAAGATTAATTTTAGTTCAGTTTAAATTAAATGAATAAAGCCGAAGTATTCAACTCAAAGATGACATGTAAATCTTTCCGATAACGAAATATCGACTTTCTCGGATTTTTTTTCAGTTGGTAAAATCAACGCATTGGTTTCTGATATAACCGATTATTTGTTATATTTTGTAGAACCGTGCTGATTGATTTGAGGCTTCGTATATCGATTATCATTGTGTAGAGGCGCTAAAGAAACCGTTATAAAAGTATTGTGTTTACTGTACATTACACTACTGGATAGCTCATTGCTTGATCTACAACTTTCAAACATGTTTATAACTAAAGCACGGATATATATATATATATATATATATATATATGTATGGAAACGGTCAAATATCTTGGAAACGGTTAATCGGAATTCTTTAAAATTTTGCACAAGACTATAAGCAGTTAAGTTCTACTATCTGTAATTTTTACAATTTTATATTATCATTTGTTTTTGAGATCCAAGGCTAACTTGATTTTTTTAGATAGCACTAGGGGTCAATTTCGCCATTTTTGAAACCACCATTTTTTCTGAGTTCAGTAATGTAGTACATGCGTATTTTATCCTTAAAATAAACTTCAAAAAAAGTAATACACTCAACAAAACCAGGTCTTAGTTACCCTTGATAATGTTGTCAGTAGGCTGTCATTATTAATTCTTTGTAGTCTCTGTGTAATAATTATTGTTTAAAATGGTCCATTTAAGTGAAAACGAGAAGATCCAAATTTTAATGATGATTGGATATGGTGATAGGAAAAGAAGCTGCGCTGGAGTAGTAGCTCTTTTCAATGAAATTCATCCTGAGCGAGGGCCGATCTCCAACCCAACGGTTTCAAAAACATTGCAGAGGTTTAATGAAACTGGGGGTGTTAATAATCGGCCAAAATCTGGACGGTTAAACAATGTTACAAATGACGACAACTCTTTGAATGTTATGTTGGACGTTATATAGAAAATCCAAAAACTTCTGTACAACAGTTGGCATTGAACCATAATACGAGTAGAGGATCAATTCAAAAAATATTGAAACGGGAAAAGTACCATCCCTACAAAATTCATTTACTGCAAGAATTGAGCGAAGATGATTTTGACCGCAGGATTGAATTTAGTGAAATAATGATGCACAGGATAACACCGGACGGCAACTTCATTAACAACGTGCTGTTTTCTGATGAATCTACTTTTTGTTTAAATGGGCATGTTAACCGCCATAACTGCAGATTGGATGACGGAGGTTCAAACCCAGCGCCCACAAAAAAATAATGTTTGGTGTGGCATCATTGGTCGGAATGTTGTAGGTCCCTTTTTCCTTAATGGCAATTTAACTTCTGAGCTATATCTGCAACTTTTGCAACAACAAGTTATATCCCGACTAAGAAAAATATTCCCGAACTACGAAAATTCGAATCGGCCAGCTGACACCATATGGTTCCATCAAGACGGAGCACAACCCCATTTTGGACTTCAAGTACGGCAGTATTTAAATGAGACATTTCCTGGTAGATAGATAGGACGGAGAGGAACAATCGAATGGCCAGCCAGGTCACCAGATTCAACTCCGCTCGACTTTTTTTGTGGGGTCATGTCAAAAATCGGGTTTATGTTAACAGACCAATGCATTTGGAAGAGTTGCATGAACGAATAAGGAACGAAATTGCCAGTATTTCACCAAATACATTGATTGATTCGTTGCAAAACTTCGTTCAACGTGTTCATTATTGCCAAGAAGTGAACGGAGAGCACTTTGACACATGTTTAATTTTTTTTCGTTTTATCTAAAATTGTAAGTTTGTGTTATTGTATTTTCAAAAACCCAGATTTAATTTTTTTAATAAAGTATGCAACGTTTTTTTGAAGTTTATTTAAAAGATAAAATACGCATGTACTACATTACTGAATTCAGAAAAAAATGGTGGTTTCAAAAATGGCGAAATTGACCCCTAGTGCTACCTAAAAAAAATCAAGTTAGCCTTGGATCTCAAAAACAAATGATAATATAAAGTTGTAAAAATTACAGATAGTAGAACTTAACTGCTTATAGTCTTGTGCAAAATCTTAAAGAATTCCGATAAACCGTTTCCAAGATATTTGAGCGTTTCCATACATTTTAGCGACCCTGTATATACACGCACGATAAACTCTTAAAATATACTTTTTGCTAAAATATGCACTATTATAAGCAAAAGTTTATTTTAATTATAATGATTTAAACGCTTTGACTTAATTTAAATTCGTTTATTTTTACAAATATTGCTAGAAAATCTAAAAGGGTAAAAACAAATTAACATATTGAACTATTAATGTTACAGCTATAAACTAATTAACTGATTAATTCCCTATTATAGGTAATTCCAGGTAACTGGAACTGGTAACTTTATTACTACTATTATTCAACAAATATACTGCTTCTTCTTCTTTTGGGTATTTTATTTTATTACAATAAATTACAATCTCTTTTCTAAATTCTCCAGAAGAAACGGCCGCCTTCTATCCGATAATAAATATTTATACAGGGCGACATAATAGTGCGATTTTGTTTCCTAATGTCTTTATTAAAGCAGCCTGCAGTAAACTTTAAATATAGAAGTTATTTGTTTGATTACTGTGCATAACTTAAAAATATTGATGGGTTTTAGGTATTTATCGCTAATGGTTTCCGTAATAAGATGTAATTTTATTTTGTTTTAAAAATTATATTAATGATTATAGGGCTTTCTAAAAAAAGTTGAGTTATTTACTGACATTTTAAACTACAAATATTTGTCTTTTACCGCGCGTTTTAAAACAAAAATGAAATTAAACAAGAAAGCAGCGAATCATCAAGCTTTTGTTAGAACAATTGCTACCTGTCAACAAACTACATACGTTGTAAGTTTTTATATAACTTGAGTGTGTCGTTTTGAAATATCAGTTATATGCAAATAACCAAATACAAGGTATATTAATATCAAATTATTTTTACAATCCCAATAATAATAAACAGCACCGTTTCTAAACACTGCTGACAACCGTTTGAAATAAATAGTGCGGTAAGACAGGATATACACAACTTTTCAGCACTGATTAATGTCTGGATATTTAGTATTATGAGCAACGATCCATTAAGAACCACATTTAAAATAGTGCTCTATCTGTGGGCCATTTTATTGAACACACAAATTTAATTGATGCATAAAGGAATTGTTCACACTTCTCAACATTCTAAATGTCATGTCTCTAAAAATTATTGTGTGATGGGGCCCCGTCATGTTGGAGCCTTAAGTTGTGTATAATATTTAACGGAATATTTTCTAATAAACCCCAAAAATTTAAATACAGTTGACCATTCAGGTGTCCTTCAAAAAAGTATGAACCACGAAATGCTCGTCTACCATTCCTCCCCAAATATTTAAGGATCATCGATGTTGATTATCCACTACTTCTTTTATAAATGACGGATTTTCCGTTGAATAATAGTGGAAGTTGTGACCATTCACATTCCCATGTTTATGAAAACTTGCTTCGTCGGGGAAAAGGACATAATTATAGAAATTAGCTTGAGTATTTATTTGTTGATTAGCCCATTCGCAAAACATTAGCCGACGCTGAAAGTCATGATCAAGCATTTCTTGATGAAATTAAATGCGGTAGGGAAGGTATCTGTACTTTTTCAAGGTTTTCCACAAAGAATGCTGGCTTACGTATGTTCGGTGGCTTATATTTGCGGTGCTACAGATCGGATCTTCTACTACAGAAACTATTATAACATATTCGTTGTCTTCATTAGTTGTACGTTGCAGTTAGAAACCTCTGTCGTAATCGTTTGAAAGGCAACACAATGGGATGTCTTCGTTTGGGAAACGTTCAGCGTAAACTGTAGAAGCTAATAAACAATTTCTTTGGAACTCCTCCAATATAAATACCATATCAATCATTTAATCTCCTGAAACATTTATATTATACTCGAAAAACTGAATTTTCTATTCCATCCGCATGACCCTGGTAATTATCGGTTTAGGAGGTAGTGGAGTATTTGGTAATTTTTCTGTATGTAACTGCACCCCTAGGAGTGCTCTCAAAAATACTTTCCTACATTACTAATTAAATCGTTTATAGTGGGAAACTGGTCTCCAATTTCCTCCGCAACTCTGTTAATACCATTTACAGTAAAATAAAAATAGTTACTTCCTATTATATCGTGAATTTCACCCATGGTACTCGTATAAATTTTAACAATATAATTTTTCCGAAGAATACTTTCGTCGGGTACATGATCGTTTGTAAGTTTTTCAAAAAAAGATATAAAGCAAGGGATTTAAATTTTTGTTAGTGGTATGTTCGCGCTAATTAACGCATAGCCCAAATTAAAATTAAATTCTTCCTTTTGGTTGTTTTTGAAAGCAGTGGCAAACGGTTTACGTAGTGGCATTTGTAATTTCTGACTTCCTATTGATTTTTGACCTTTCTGCAAAGCAGTGTTCATAGGTTCACTAATTTGGAATTTCTTGTCACATGCGATCCCGAATCAAAAATCTCGCAAGACAAAATCCCGAAAACAAAAATCTCGAATGACAAAAATCTTGATTGACAAAAATCTCGAAAGACAAAATCCCGAAAACAAAAATCTCGAATGGCAAAAATCTCGAATAATCCAGATTTTGTAGTAATTAAGTTGTATACGTATTATACAGCGTGATTCACGTCAGAATACGCCCCTGAGAGGTCAACAATATGCAACGCCACCTACATTTCCGCGTTTGCGTTGATTTCTAATATCTCTGATATGCTTCTATTTAATTTTTATTTAAAAGTTACTATTTTATTTTTATTCTATTTAATTATAAATGTATACATTGGACATGCGCCGTGGAAAAAATTATACATTTAAGCTTAAATTGTGGGCAATTCCTCTTAAAAATCTACACTGCTGGTGTCAGCATATCGAGCAACACAATTTTACAGCCGGACTGGCACATCTCTGTAATGTTTCTTCTGTGCAAATACATTTCTTCCCTGAATATATTCAATTGTGATGTTATTTAGCTGCTGTTTCCTTTTTAAGCAGTCTATCTATTTCCAAACATTTGGATGGTTAGCTGCAACAACTTCGTTAAACCGCCTATGCCATCCTTCAACGCAATTGTTTGTTCGTGGTAAATTTTCTTGCACTGCGTTATGACAGTTCCACAAATCATGTTGGAAAAGTGGTCGCCTACGACCGCGTCTTTGAGCTCGATCTATCCAATTGTCTTCAAAATAGTCTATTATATTTCGAAGGTCTTCAAATTGCTCTGTGTAATAATCCCTACAATTCTTTCTCTGAAACCTATATCTATGATTGGAAACGAATATTTACAATTCGAGATTTTTGTCATTCTAGATTTTTGTCATTCGAGATTTTTGTTTTCAGGATGTTGACTTTCGAGATTTTTGTCATTCGAGATTTTTGTCATTCGAGATTTTTGTTTTCGGGATTTTGCCTTTCGAGATTTTTGTCATTCGAGATTTTTGTCATTCAAGATTTTTGTTTTCGGGATTTTGTCTTTCTAGATGTTTGATTCGGGATTTTTGTTTCGGGATTTTCACCGGACACCAACTAGTAACTGTGGTAAATACCTGTAATGTAGGTATGTACAAAACATTTTGTTTTCAGACAAGGTATTCGTTGATTCACAACGAAACTATTATTTTTCGGCATCCTTATACAGAACAACAACTTCACTTTAAAAATTCAACAAAGTAGGAATTAAACTAATACTAAGTGCATGTACTTAGTCATACAGCAATTGATTATTGTAAAATGAGGAACCTGCATTATTGTAATTCTTAGAAAGATTTTCTAAATTCTCAGTCAGTTAGATTTCTGAATTTAACCTGGCTCTTCTTGTTTTTTCAAGCAGTCCGTTCGTGGGAATGCTAAACACAATTAATTTAATCCTTATTCCTAGAAAGTACAATTTATCCTACTAATTTATTTTCCATGAAGAGACAACAAAAATGATCAAAATTGCATAAATACACTCAAATATGCAATTAATGTAAATATACAGATACATACGAAAGCATTAGGTTGGCATATCAGTGTTTTAGAATAGGCATTTGCATAAAATCCGTGCTTTATTTCTAACATTACACTACAAAGCCAAAGAAATTGTTGCACTAAAAACATAAATTCATAAAAGTGTGAAAATAGCATAACAGTATCACAATTGTTGTGATAAACACTACTACAGCCGATATTTTAAGGTTTAGTTCGAAATAATGTAGCTTTGTCGAGATGTTAGTTTTGTAGCATGTAAATATGCATAATTGTTGACCAAAGATGTGAATATTTGTTATTATCTAGTAGGATATCTTCTTAGCGATCGGTAGGTTGTAGTAGATTGCCTTCCATGCAATTGTAGATTTGTGAACCGAATCATTTCATATTACACAATTACACTCGAACTTGTGTCTTATATGATAATGATAAGCGTATTTGGTATGGCTTTTATCGGTGCGGGCGGACGAACTCGTTAGGATCGGTGGAAGGCAGAGCTGTTCCGAGTACAAGTAAAAAGTATTCAAGTACTGAGTACGAGTACTCTGCACCAAATGTACTCGAGTACTGAGTACAAGTACTCATGGTATGTACTTAAATACATTTTACTGAGTACAAAGTACAAGTACATGTGATGAAATTAAAAAAAAACAGGAATAATCTTTCGAAATTCGCGGGTTACGCATACATATGCATATTTCAAAAAATGAAAATTGAAGAACATTTTGTCAAATTGATTGAAAAATATCATTACTACACGTAGATTTCAATGCAAGTTTGATCTATTCTATTTTCAGCTTTTTTTCACTTTATTTTTGTCCAAATAGTATTCATAGGCACAAAATCAAGCTAAATATACCACTTTTTATTAGATTTTATTCAGTTACAAAATGTAGGTCTCAATATTCCTTTTTCCAAAAATAATACAACTTATTTTAAAAATACATACTTATACCCTATATTATATCAGCTTTTACAATTACTGATTTTTAAGGACATAGGCCATAAAATTAAGAAAAATATCCATACAAATATCCATAATGATATTGTTAATAAGAAGCTGTTTATTAACATTCATTAATTTTAAAGATTTATTTTGTTGGCTTTAAAATAACTAACTTTTCAAAATTTTCATCAGTTAGGGAGTGTCGACGTGGTGTGTTTACCATTGTTGCGAATGAAAGTAAGCGTTCCACTGGAGCAGACCATGGTAAACACGTATTATATCGCTTGAACAGTTTTTTCATATTTGCATATTCTTCGAGAACTGTTATGTTCGTCCTCCTGTCATCCAAATAGTGAAGAAGTTCCAGTTCAATTTTTGATATTTTTAATGAAGAAATTGGGTTTGTGTTTTATTTTGGTATATATTATTCTGGTTCTGGTTGTTACTAGTCCCTGGTACTGACATCGCACATTGATTATGTTTATCAAAATCAAAATAGTCATCAAAATCGTCATTGTTTATTTCACTGTCCCCAGAGTCTCCCGTGCGTGGTGGTAGCTCAGTTGGTAGAGCGCTCGCTTTCTGAATAAAACGTCGATACCGGCTTGGATTCGAAACCTAAGCAGAACTATGCAGATTTATAGAAATCTTGTCTGCAACCCACCATACACAATTTCCCAATCCGGCTTGCAACCGTGGGATCTTAATGCTACAAACCTTCTCTGGAATTTCTGTCGTTCGGATTCGACGTTAAACTCAGGTCCCCCGTGTTTCTACCTTAGCGCTGAGGAGAAACACATGGCAGAGAACAGGCCGATGCTCAGCAGTGGGACGGAAAGGCTGTTGATGATGATGAGAGTCTCCCGTGCCCGAATCATCAAGCTCCAAATCCAGCATTTGGTTCCCAGATAAAATAATTATTTGTTTCATGGAATAAATTGTCGTTGAATTGGTGTCACCGTATAGATTCTTTAAGGGATTGAACCAATGAAGCTTAAATTTAGGAACCGCTACAGCATCTATTATCGCTTCTTCCGATTCTAAATGGAAAAAAATGGAAACCCGTTCTTGTAGGCCCTTTACACAAGGATCTAAAATTAAATGTGCAGAAAGTTTCTAGAGTCTTGAAGTTCAGTCTTCAGTTTTTGCCATTTCACCAACAGAGAAATCAGGATTGGAAGTAAGAAGCCACAGTAGGTAATCTTTTCACCTTGGTCTCATTATTCGACAATAATCTTTCAACAACTGTGACTCAGTTTCCTAATTCGGAAGACCCAGTCTGAGATTAAGAGAAATCAATTTAGGTTTTGTGTTTCACTCAAAATTTTAGAAATAGAGTCGAAATACGAGTTCCATCGTGTTATACGTGGAGAAGTTAAAGTATGACCCAAAATTTCTACTATAATTTCTGAAGTCCCTGGTCTACCCGCCTTTACCCACAGCTGACGACATTTGTTTATAGCAGTCGTATATTTACTGCGCACTGCTACATTTGAAAAAATAGCTTTAGTACAGTCAGATGTTGCAATTAAATTTAAGGTATGACTGGCACAACGAAAACTTGATCAAAGATTCTGTTTCTAAGGATTCAATGTCTAGAATATTTAAAAAATCATTATCGTCAACATCAAAACTATCAGATTCTTCTTCATCGCTTTCATTAAGTGATAAGGTTTCTCCCAATTCGGAACTGGCTCGAGTACCTACAGCCTTCTTCAAGCGTATATTTTTTGAAAGCCTTTACAAAGTTGCTTCCGTTGTCTGAAATGGCTGCAATGGTCTTTATTCCATATTTGTCAAATATACAGTCTAACATTTCTGCTATGTTTTTAAAATTATGGGTCCCACGAAATCTTTGACATGCAAGGGCAATAGACACACGTTGAAAATCGTCATTTAACCAATGTAGGGTCACTCCTATAAAGCTTCGTCGTTTGGATGACCATGTGTCAATAGTTGAACAAACATAATTTTGTTTGCTAATTTGAAGTTTCAGGTTTTCCTGGTGAGCTTTAAATATTTTGTGAATAGTATTCATTGCGGATTTACGACCCATTACTTTAAGATCAAATCCATCAAATATGGCTTTAAAACTGGAACGGTCAATAATAGACACAGCAGAAACAGTATTTATATCGAACCCAAGTATCCTCTTATTAAACTGACTTTGCGTTATACTAGTTTTACATTTTGCCGATGATAATTTTGTTTGTCGTAATGTGTTTATATTGGAGGTGATGAGGAGTTTTGTAAAGACTGCACTTGCGAGTCTTGAGACTGCTTTTGTTTTTCCTTCTGCTTTTCTTCTTTGTACTTGGTGTATGCAGCAAACTCAGCTAAATGAAGCAAGTCTCGACATGCAAACGTGCATAAAATGTAATTTCTACAATTCTGCATAATAGAAATGTTCTTGAGCACAACTAAAAGTACTCGAGTACAATAATGTACTTTGAGTACAGTCTTGAGTACGAGTACAAGTTCATTAACAAAAAAGTATTCGTGGACTGAGTACCGAGTACCCTAAAAGTACTTGAGTACAGGCCATCGAGTACTTGTACTCGAATACCGCACAGCACTGTGCGAGAGGCATTTGTAGGCGTCGTTGGCGTCACGGCGCCTACTCAAACGCTTGACTGACACACTTCTGCTGCACTTATCTATTGTCATAGCTTATTTGTACGTTTTTCTGCCGCTCACTTATTCGCGCATAGCAAAATATGTTTCCGTTATACAATTTTGCAAATTTTCCGAGCTCGGAAAAAATTTGTTAAAAACTGTACCAGTTTGGAACATTAAATTTAACAGAACGAAAGTCTTATCTGGTGGGTACCTGTAGAAAAATACTGTAAATACATAAGCTGACATTCTGGGAAGACCTTAAACTCTAGAATTGCTATTTAGGAACTGAAGTTTTCGAATTATTTTGCGTTTCCCTGAAGAGCAGTTTTGACGAAAACGCGTGACGGAGAGAATGTTTATTTGGAATTGCTTCTGCTTTGCTCAGATAGCAATACGCTATCGTTATTATCAGTTTGAAAGGTCAGTTTGATAGCACGAAAACAGAATGTATGACTAATCAAAATAACAAATGAAAACAGCAGGAAGGGTGAATTTTTTATTTTGGGCGAGGTAGTGACCGACAGTTTGCACGTTTGTGGTTGATTAATTACACCCGAAATTACTCTGCCGCTTAATTTAGGCTTTTTAAATAATTGTATTTTCCCATAAATTAGACTTTGGTCGTGAAGGTTTGGCAGCTTTTCAGAGGCTTGTTGGAGGAAAATGTCGTTATTGAGTCTGATCGACTATTAAGGTTAACTGTGGAAAATAAAACGAACGTCTTAGCGATACAGTTTACAACATTTGCTACTGTTGTTTATTCGTAATCAACGTATAGTTCAGTTGTTCTAGTTATTTTAATTTTAAACACAATATGTTTATTTATAAATACATAACTTGGCACCACAGCGTTGGCGAACTTCGTATAAGTCTTTAGCGCCTAGTAAAAATTAGCCTTATAATTGCTTGCATAACGTAAACGGATTGTCTACAGGCTATTTCAAGATGTTTTATGATTAATGGTATATAAGCTGTTTGGATATCACTATATTGTAGTTTCTGCTTCACATTCAAAAAGACAACAGAAATATACTGTCAATCTCTGCTAATTCTTCATTATCTGCTTTAATGCTTTCTGAAAACTCATTTTTAATTTGGAGAAAACCATTTGGAATGTTTAATCTGCATTTTTAATTTAACCATCCACGGTTTTCCGGTCTCCTCGGGTTTCTAACATTGAATACTAGTATTTTTTAGATACGGTAGCAAAACTTTAATCTAGGGATATCTAGATAGCTTAAGGCAGCGTAAAAAAATTAATCATTAAACATCTTGAAGAACTTCTAAAGAATACATCCAGGTTTTTCAAGTTATTCAAACACTCACTTTTACTATGTGCTAAAGACTCTTGGATGTAATTCCATCGAATGTTGAGTTATGTATTTAAACATTAGTGTTTTGTTTCTGAGAAAAACATAATTGTAGCAACTGAAATTTACTTTGGCAACAATTAAATAATTGTAGTACATGTTACCTCTGAGCAACTAACGTAAAAAAAATTGTTGGTTAGTTGTGAAAACTGATTTTCTTGGCTTAGGTTCGAAACCTAAGCATTACTTGCAAATTTATAAAAACCCACCACACACAATTTCCCAATCCGGCTTGCAACCGTGGGATCCTAATGCTAAAAACCTTCTCTGGAATCGCTATCGTTTGGATTCGACGTTAAACCGTAGGTCCCCCGTGTTTCTACCTTATAGCCGAGAAGAAACACGTGGCAAAGAAGATGCCGAGGTCCAGCAGAAAGCAGAAAGGCTGTCAATGCTGATGAATAATGAAGTCTGAAATTTGGTTTATGACGCTTGGACGCAAAAGCGAACCATATGATGTAGATGATTTTGGCAGTAAATATTTGTCAAGTGTTATTTAATTAACGATTTATCTGTACTATTTTAAAAGATTATGCAAGCGTTTTGATGATTGTATTAATAATATGTAATTTAATTTGAAATTTAATCTCATATTTATTATTTTTTAACAAATAGTTCTACATAACCTTACTTTAAAAGTATCTAGATTTGTCGTTATATTAGTAATATACTTTGTATATAATATATAAATTCCTTCCAGTCACACTTAGCAAATTTTTAGAAAATTTGACTTTGACAGTTAACCAGTTTTGTGTACGGATACTAACTAACCACACATAAATCTTTAGAAGCCTGCATTAATCACCGACATGTGTTTTTAATTTCAACGCCGCGCTTGATTACTTTACTGTTTAATCACCACTAGGATCTTGGTAACTTTAGACGATACAAATTTAATTAAATGGGGAAAAGATTCATCTTTATAAGGGTAATCGATATATGCTTCCGTTTATTTTTGAATAATTATATGGTCTACTTGGTGGAAGTGAAAAGCCGAAATTTGCGTTTCTTGTAATAGCGGATAATCCGTATTTATTACTTCACTCGGTGTGAATATGCAAAACCAACCGATGCTTTGCCGTTTGAGACATAAAACACAAATAGCGCCCGTATAGATATTTTTTATTTAATATTTAATTAAGAACCAGGTCGCGGGTACTTACAAAAAATTGAAGGAAAAGATGATAGTCACTCGGTGCTAAATTTCCCAATTTTATTGATCAATGAGTTACACAAAGCGAACCGTCGCGTGCGGTCGGGCATTATCGTGCAGAAGCTCAAGCTCAGCAATCCTCGCCTTTTGTTCTGAAACGCTCTTCTCAACTTTTTTAAGGCCTGACCATACGTGGCTGCATTAATTCGTGTACTGCGTTCCAGGAAATCAACCAACATTACGCCTTCCTGTCTCAAAAAACAATAGTCATAAGCTTTCGGTTCTCCAACGTATGCTCGAACTTTTTAACTTTGGAAGAACTCGTATGTTTCCACTGCATTGATTGTTGTTTGGTTTCAACATTTGTATGCGAAGTCTTGTCGCCAGGCACAATGCGATGCAGGTTCATCGTCATAAGTTCCGTAACGATACAGGTCAGTGCAGAGGGCATTTGGTGGTTTTTTTATGGTTTCTGTTAACATCTTTGGCATCCACCTCGCACAATGTTTATGGTACTGTCGCCTGTTCATGATAATTTTATACAGTAGCGTACTTGAAATTTGAGAAAAATTTGAGTCGATATCCGACATCGTGAACGAATTTTTTGTTCACTTTTTCTTTAAGATTGTCTCCCACTTCGTTCCTCATTATGCTCGTTTGTTTGGCCATCTCTGAAATTCCTATACTAGTGTCTGACTCTTTTTCACTCACCATGAACCTCGCATATTTGACGGTAAATTTCGACACCGTTTTCGTTTTTTGCATAGAAAAAATGAATCACAGCGCGCACTTCATGCTTTTGCAGGATTTTGAATCGTAGTGTTCATTTTAGCGTTTTATTATAAACTGAATGACAGAGCCACGGTAAAGAGACATGTGGCTAGCACATCTACCACTAAAGCACCCCCACAATGTACCAAATTTACTACGACCTCGTTTCGGCGGGAATATTTAAACGGTGCTTACTTTCGAAGTCGAAGTAAAAACTTAGCAAGCGCCCAAATGTTTACAGGGTAACAACTGATTGATTTATTACATGTATGGTATATTTTCAAATTGTGTTGTTAAGTTTTTAGTTTTCTTTTTATTATGCTACATAAACAGGAGACTATTTTTCAGTTTTACTGTACCAAGTTAATTATAATATAAAATATTATAAAAATATTGTAGTACCACTTAAACATAGAAATTACTTGAATCACTTCGCGCAGTGCTTGACATTTTGCTTTGCAAGTCATACCTTAAGGTTCAAATCATAAATTTTTATACTAATTTGTCTTTCTTTCTTTATCAATTCCTCTTTTACCTTACGGAGCCGCTGGGCTACTCGGGGTTATACTAATTTGTAAATTAGTATAAAAATCTATGGTGCAAATCCTGCAGCTGCCTAGTTTTTTAATGAACATTTTACTTTATAAATCCAATTGCGTTTTTATACTTTGAAGGCATTTCATAGCGAAATATGAACATTATTAAGTTACCATATTAAAATGTACCACGGAAAATTTTTATTATAAGCCACTAAAGTATGTATTATTTCCTCTGTACGTGTTGGATTTATACGAATAATAGATCTTTAATAAAAAAGAACTATGTCGAGTGTGGGATTCGACCTGTTGTCTCATGAATATTTCATGTTGTAAACCCAAGCTTTAACCACTGAGCTACGCAAGCGCAGTTTAAATGTCATATTTACTCTACACAGTCTACGCCCTTGGAAATATTCCACGTTAGCCCGTTAACATAGAGTTCCACTGGCATTTTTATATGGTGCACCAAAAAAAATTATCTATGGAACAATATTTTTGTTGAATCACTGTCATGGTATACTCCTGTGGCACTGATAGCAACTTATCAAAGGCATGCCTTTATTGTTATAAAGGCCACTGCGATTAAGATTTGTGCGATCGCACGGTATAATATAATTCTAGATATTTCATATTTTACACGTGCTACGTTTTGAAATTAAAACAAGTTTCTGAAACACCCTAAACAAATTTCATATTAAAAGCGACGGAATTTGACCCATCTCCGTATTAATATTAATGTACTTATGTTTTAGTAATAATTTGTCACAGTGCCATGGGAAATATCGTAATCCGACAACCAAGCGCGATGGCGCCAGAAAATTAATATTGAAAGAACTTTCCCATTTGCTGCGGGTAAATGTGAAAAATTTACGATGACTGTACCGATGGTCTGAGGCACGTCATGTAACAAAGAGAAATTTTATACGTTTTAACGGTTGAATTTCCAATCTGTCATGCGTGAGCCTTGTTGGAGATCGAAACTGATTGATTCAAATTACCTTTAATTAGGAAACAGTTAATTTTGATTAGAAAAAGTTAATATTAAGGGACGTTACAGTCAGAAGGATAAGATGTTTCCGGGGATTGTTCGAATTTATTTTTCAGTATAAAGTTTATCCAAGGTCAAAGTTGGGGATTAATTATGCTGAGGATGTTCCGTATCTCCTACAGACTAAGCAAACGTGATTACTTAATTAGCTTGTATTCAGCTCAATGTGATTAAGCGGCGAATGTTTAATCAGTTTTTTTTCATTCATTAATTCCAAAATCGGTTTGTGCTAGCAAATATGTAATATGTGGTTCCTATTCTTGTTTTTTATACGTGCATTTGCAAATGGTCCATTGGAAATATTGTATAAACCAAGTAAAACAAGAAAATAAAATTAACGCCATTTTTTAAGGCAGTTGACGTAGGTTGCGCAATCCCATTCTAGCGGTCCAGGACGTTTTGGCGCAAATCCATTTGGCCGCAAGGACGGTCTGGTACAGGAACGGTTGGGCGTAGGGGTGGTTGGGCGTAGGGACGGTTGGGCTCAAACACATATTAAAGTGGTTTATGTTATAAAAAGTTTAGTATTTTTGATAAAATCACAACTAACCTCTTATCTTTACACCCTCTTCTAGATTTTGTTCAAAAACATTAACAATTCCACGGGACTATTGAACATACTATTTAAGGGATTTGCCAAAGAATGAGAGGTTCAAAAACATATAATCACATAAATGCAAATATATTACGTAGAAATCCAAACAAATGCTTCACTATTTGCAACTGATTTTTAGTATTTTAAACATGTGCGAAAAACTTTAACCACGTATAGTTGAGGTTATTTAACATCTAAATTACGTAATATTTTTTTTTAATTCGGCACTCTTACTGAGGTATGTCGTCCAAATTGGTTTACATCAATTCCCTAAAATATGAATAACTTTTTTATTCCTTATCTAATTTTGATAAACTTCGTTCTTTTTGGAAAGCTAGCGGCCCAAGCTTGCGGCAAAATGTACAGTTATGTGCGAAAAGTTGTTACGGGCCAAACGAGCTTTTTCGTCGACCCGTAACCGGATAGATGGAAAATGGCCTATGACTTAGCTCAGAGGAGTAGGGGTGGTTCACGGAAACCGCTTATGGAAGGGAAATTTCCTAGTTGTGTACAGGATAGGTCAAAATTAACGGGCGCCACCTTCCAAATCATAGCAGATTACCAGTTCTCGTGGAAGGCCGAGAAGTCAGCAGTTTATGGGAATCGGACTCACCTTTATTGTGCCTCCTCCTATATGTAAAGCATGCAAAGTTCATACACACAAAGATAAAAATGCATCAAAATAAAAGATATGGTAAATATCAAGACAAATATAACTCAACTTCTTTTAGTTTACTGACATGGTACAAAAATTGTAACGATTACATGGAAAATGGTAATATTTATGGTTCAATAATACAAGATTTTGTTGGAACTTTCGAACTGAAAAAGGCTCACCGTCAGTGGCTTGCTATATTTAATTTCTTAGAACAGATCTATGTAGCCAGTGGCGTCGGAGTTTACAATCTAATACACTTTACTTAACCAAAAGAAGAAAGAATAACTGGCGACTGAAGGTCGCTTTACGTCGTATTTAAAAAAAAGGTTCAGCACTTGAAGCTTAAAGATTTAACTCGGAAACAGTTTTCACCACACAATTAGAATTTCTCTTACCTGAGTGTTGTTCGGTAGGGAGCAGAGAGAGACACAAATGGGGTGTTCCTAAGATCTTCGGAAAGCGGGAAAAATTTGCTAGTACGCCCCTGAAGATTGGATCGCTTGGAGTCAACGTTAAGGGCCAAAACTTTGATGCGTTTATCGCAACAGCGGCACAACCAGAGGGACAGGAAATGGGCTCGATATTAATCCGCCAAAGGCGATCGACAAATTCGCAATGAATTGCCTTTCAAGGGTTAAAATTCCAGCGTGTTTCTTTAAATCCGACATTTGTCGATGGTACTGTTCACCCCACGGTGAAAACAGCGATACGAAAATCCACGCGATGGACACCCATCGAAAACCCCAACCGCCCCTGCAGTACTTGATTACGGCGCTTATCGCAAGCAACTGTGCCGAAGAAGATGTTGAATTCGACTCAAGAGAAAAACGAACGAAAGTATCCAGTAGCTGGAGGATTTCATAATATTGCGAAATATGGTGCAATAATTCTAGAAGAATTGAACACGTAGGACTCCAAGTGCATGAAATTTCCAGGTCAAGCGCGGCAATTTAAACAAAACTTTAATTCAAATGTAGCGGCAAAATCAAACGAACATAACAAAGTGGATACAATCTGACCCAGAGGTGATAATTTCAGTGTACAAATTTGTAAATTGGGTGTATGTATTGCAATTATTTGTATTGGAAACCTCGGTTAAATAAATCTTTAAATATAAAATATTCGAAAAATATCGTAAATACCTTTTTGGAAAACCAAATACTAGTTAACAAGTTGCAAAAACAATCTTAGATTAACGACCTCGTTTTCAAGCTATGCCCTAATTAAGAAAATTGTAAATTCAATTTTTCACTTCTGGTTTAGATTTCATCCACTTTTCACCGTCAATTGTACGGTTTTCCAGACTGAAAATTAATCTTCGACACCTCATATATCCGTAGCAGCGTGGTTAAAATTTTTCGCACATGTTTAGGTTCACCCTGTATGTTTGCGTCCAACCGTCCCTGCGTCCAAATGGGTCAGCGCCAAACCGAGTCTGCCCTAAATCGCCCACGCCAAAATTAAATGAAACAATACCTATTGTGGCATATTACATTAAAGGTCTTTCAAAGCGTTACTTTTGGTAAAACAAAGTGTCTCTAATATAAAAAAAATGCGTTGTACGATAGAGTTAACCATAAAAATCACTTAAACATAACCTATTTCGTAAATCTCGGCAGTGATATTGTAGTTACTTGCGATATGTTGTTATTATTTCATTTAACATTGATTTCTGTGGTAACATAGTAAGATTAATAATGAAATGAATCTTACAAACTTCTAGTTAGACTATCGGATGTTGACGAAATTCAGAATATAAAAGTATACTTTAGAACCAATTTCAAGAAACCATAAGATAATTGCTATGTACAGAGGTGAATATTTTTATTTTATTTTTGTGATTTTTGTTGTATTTTTAGATTGTGCCACCTCATTATAATTTTATTCCACAATAAAATGACCATTAGTCTACAAATTTGTCGAAGAGAATTAGATTCGTAGAAAGTGCGCCTACGTAACGGTAACATAACTTAAAAACAAGTTGACAGAAATACTTTTTTATAGAAACTAAAATATTATCAATTATTAACAGTAGAAAATTGGAATTTCCACGCTTTTTACTCGCTCTGTACATTTAGACAGTTCTATTTGGTGTCTGTGATCTATTATGCGGTATGTATTAAATATTCTAGTTATACAGAATGTCACAAAATTAAAAATTAAGAGTGGATATTTGATTAATCTTAGTTTACGAGATATTGATTTTCTACATCAAGGCAAACATTCGCAAGATTTATCATGGAAGCACGAACCCTCTGTAGCATATTTTCGTTTATTGGCTTGAATACGAGCTACGACATATTCAGGATTCACAATAGGTTCGCTGCAAATTTCTTTCAAATGGTCTCAGTAAAAGATTCAGATCCGGTGATCTAAGATGCCATGGTATGGGTGCATTTTTTCCAATCCGATTCACCTCTCAAAGAAATTTCTCAATGGGATTCGATAATGTGAGGGTGCACCATCGTGTTGGAACCAACAATGTAATCTAACTAATCATGGAACTTCTTGATCGACGCTTAGTGTAGGTTGACGTCTTGCCTGATTTTTCGATGAAATAAATTACTTGTTTCTAGTAATCTTCGTTCTACATGTCTTATAGTTTTTGCATTGTCATTACATGCACCTAATACTTTTCATATATGGACATAATCTCGATTACAATAGTATAGTTCCATTTTAAACACAAGAAGCAGAAAAAAAAATGAAAATAATTATATTTTTCAATATGACAGAAGGATTCATACATTTTTATCGTCGCCATAGCCACCTAATTGAATTATGTTACACAACTAATTTAAGCGCCCGTGCGATACAACTTATTATTTAGTTTTTTATCAATAACTCTATAACGAAGGACAAATTTTTCCTGTTAATCGATTTGTTTTAGCCCTTTGAATCGAATCCCCCGAATGGGCGTTAGTTTTGATACACGTTTGATTCAGACTTTGTAAAAACTGTTGATTTTTAAATTTTAGAAGCACTTCGTCAGTGGATTTTACGCAATATTTTGAAAAGCAATGCATCAATTTTAATCTTCTTTTTGCTAAAAGACGGCATTTTTAAAGACCTTTAATATGATATATCGTCACAAACGGTGCAGTTTCAATTGACATTTAAAAACTAGGTATAGGAGCGAATCTTAAACTGACGCTCATTATGCAGACTACTCTTCTCATTTCAATACAGAAAAATAAGCTTAACTGCATTTTGCTATGTTATGTGGATGCTTTGAAATGAACAGCAAGCACACAGAATTTCGCATTTGAACTTTTTGATCCTCGGAAATAAACATCTATTCTGCAATAAATACGAATTCGCCCATCTCTAATGCATCCCATACTTGCAGGCTGCAGGCATCTCCGTCTCCAAAGTCGTCCTTTACCGGATCAAAATTTAATAAGAGCACCACTAAATATAACAGAATGTCTCTGTAAGTTTTTCAAACATTAAACAGTAGTATTCAAATTTTTAAACAGTCCAGTCGGCCAGACGAGAGTTGCGGAAGAATTCATTCGAAAAAGGAAGACGACATACTCGAGCTCGCCGATAAATTTCTAGACGTTGTCCCTTTTAAGACAGCGGTTGAGATGGCAACCGTTGCTAGGCTTAGTATCGTACCATTGGATCGTGTGCCGATATTGAGACGAAACACTGCCGCGTTTCATCCCCTCGACGCGCGTGCATCGAACAAAGATAGGGCGAGAACCGCACGACGGGCTCGTTCTACTTGGCGAATCCATGCCAGACATGTGCTCCTTCGTTCGTTCCATTATTATAGTAGCAACCGGCAGCGACATACGAGGTTGATTGTTGTGTTCGTGGATTAAACCTTTGCTTGTTCCATAGTTTTGTGAATATTTGCTTAGTTCTTTCAGGCGTGGATCTTACCAATTATGGGCGCTGCCTGGAAACCGACGTAAGTTCCACAAAATCGCTTTCTACATACATTCATTTCCAGGTTCTTTTGTTTTAATGGTGTTTGTAAACTTCCCGATGCGCTTTTGTTTCTGTATTACTTATAGTGCTGTGTGGCGTGTGCTTAGCAGTTAATAACGTTCAACTGTTCGAAAGTACGTTGGTATTAAAATTCGGATGCGACTAAAACCATTAGTCATTCTTTTTGTTGGTTTAGACCTGGATTATTCAGTTTATACCTGCACAGGTAGAATCTAGTTGACCAGCGCCGTTCTGAATGCGATCCAGGAAATTTGTCACTGTCGTTCTCATGACCCACTTCGTTTTGCAGCTGCAAATTTTGACAAAGAACCAACGATTCTTTTGTAGTCTGCAGTGGCGAAAAACCCATTTCCAAGACATCCCTTGTGGGTTAGCGATTTGCCGTATCTCAAATATTTTGTTAAGCTCGCGCAGCGTTGCAAGTGGCGAGTTATTTTGGAAAGCGATTTCATTGAAATCGCGTGTATGAAAATAATGAGTGTAGATACTTATACACGTATGTTTCCTTTGAACCATGACTAATACTCGTAAGCATGATAAAGGCTATCGTGCTAATACAATCTGGAATGTTCTCATGCGATTGGGGCTGTGTGAACCGGGTTTCGTCTCGTTGTCGTCAATGCCACCGGCTGCGAATCTTGTTGGCGAGGCCGCCGTTGCTCATTTCGTTATGCGGGCACCTTCACTTGCCGAAATCTCATAACTCGTCTTTCCCATTGGGCAAATCGGATTTTTCGCGTTTCGACCCAGACGCTCCTCTAAATTATATGAAATAGTGACTCATCGCAGTCGGACACAATCGAACGTTCCGCTGCGTCATCTAGACGCGAATTTTTGCATTCTAGGATTGGGGTGTGGGAATGGGAAGCCGCTTAATCGCGGAGAAATGCAAATGGATGAGAGATGAAAGAAGTGCATGGTAGTAGTAAGCGTGCGCACAATCGCAGGCGGCTGTCACTTCCGGTGTGCATGTCCGTGCTTGCGCCGTGGCCTGCCCCAACCCCGTCCGTCTAGACAGGGGGTGCTACGTCATCTACTACCCAACTTGCGTATTATAGTCCCTAATTCGCCTCCTTTTTGCCTCGTACGAAGCGAAACTACAAAGAAACGAAGCCCCAAGAATAAGAAACTAAGCCCCAGAATTTCCAGGAAGCGTAACAAAAGAAGGTGGTGGCGCGGCACGGAAGTGTTTTAACGTCGGGAAACTTTTTTATGTGAAACGCCAAGTATAGCTTCAACGTAGCCGAAGTGATCGAGAAAACTCGGGGAAAAACGTACGTACTGTCGGTTAATTAAATGGTTAAAAACTGAATTACAAGTTTTTAATGTTTGGTGTGTAAGATATATTTTTACTCCTAAATCAGTCGCGACAAATGGTTAGCCGTGTTGCATCTACGGGTATTGGCTGTTGCAAAACAATGGTAAGGAACTAGTCATAATTAAACATACCTTACGAAAAATACTGATTTTCCCGATATTTAATCAATTTGTAGTTAAATTCAACGAGATTCGTATTGATTAATACGAGTCTTTCAACTGAAACCCATCTTTGATCAACTTAGCCTTAAAAACAAATGCAATAAATCAAATGACGTTTGTTAATGTTAGTATCTAGTGTTTGTAAGCAACACATTAATAAGTTTCTGGCTTTTGAATTTGATTCTTACTTTTAAAACTTCGATTTTGAAATGGTCTTTCTGTTCAAAATCCATCCAAGTTTGATCAGGTCCTACAATTTTTATGCGCTGTGGGTGTACAGCCATTGCAGATTAAACGCGAATGCAAGCAGTGTATGCAAATGCATGTATTGCGTACCCAACTGTGAAGGAACGGTGCCCAAAATTTAAGAATGGTAAAGAGGGGGGGGGCTATGGATGAGTCGCGACCAGGTGCACGGTGTAGTGCATTAACAAAAAATAATATAGTCATGTATGGAAGACCTTATTAGAGATAATCTCGAATTTCAATTAGAGAAATTTCAGAAATTGTTGATGCGAGTGTAGGATCTGTCCATAGAATTGTTTGTAATCTGGCAGCAAAGTTTGCTCACAATGGATTCCTCGTCTCTTGTCTAGTGAACAAAAATGCTTGCGAATGGGCTTATCTATGCAACACCTGACAGACTATAGGCAAAATGGTGATGACTTTCTTCCGTCAATAGTTGCTGGTGACGAAACTGATCGTTATCGTCGATGCAATGGAAACATTCAAGTTCACCACCACAGAAGAAGTTTATAAAGCACAACATTTTGCAGGCAAGGTGATGTTAAATTTTTTTTTACCATGAACACCCATATTGCTAGAGATTAAGGAATCTAGAACAAATGTAAATGCAAATCTGTACAATGAAACTTTGAATAAGCTTCATCAAGCAACAAGACGGAAACGTCTAGGAAAACTTACGCATGGGGTTATTTTGTTGCACGACAATGCTAGACCTCATGTTGCTAATGTGGTGAAAAAATCTTCAACGAAAGAATGGAGGGTTTTAGAGCATCCACCCTATAGCCCGAATCTATCGCCTTGAGATTTCCATATTTTTCGACCGCCGAAAAAGGCGTTAAAAAGTCATATAGCTGTGGAAGACTTCTTCAATCAGCAGCCACAAGAATTCTATGAGTAGGATATACGTCGGTAGTAAATCAAGGGATAGGTGCCTTAACTGTGAGGGTAATTCTTCTTTTTTTTCGATAGCGTGTTAAGTCCATTTTTTAATATACGCTTCTTCAAGGATCTTCCATTGGTCTCTTTTCTGCCACTCTTATCCAATTCAATCCGGCTGTTAATTTTAGGTCATCAGACCATCTAATAGGTGGCCTTCCTCTTGGTTGATTACATGTAAGGCCTCCATTGCAGGATCACTCTATTTCATCTGTTTATGTCCCCTCTTGCTACGTGGCCGGCATATCTCCACTTTAAGGAAGCTGATTTGGTTTGCAATGTTTATGACTTTTGTTCTATCCCTAATATATTCGTCAGTTTTATGGTCCCTTAAAGTCATCCCATCATGGCCCTTTCCATAGCACGCTGCGCTACTCTTAATATGTGTATAGTTTTCTTAGACATCACCCAAGTTTCAGCGCCGCAACTCATAACTGGTAGGATGCATGAATTAAATACTCTGGTTTTCAGATGTAGGGGTATTTTTTGTTTCTTAATATAAAACTAAGTGTGCCGAATGCTGACCAGGATTGCCGGATTGCAGGATTTTAATCTCCGTTGTCTGGCCATCCTGTCTCAGTACAATGATTTGCCCTAAGTATATAAATTTTTTGACGTCTTCAATGTGTCTGCCTTCTATATTTAAGTTTCCCTCGCTTGGATACATTGCTTTCGTTTTTTCCCAATTAATTGTTAATTCTACCTTCTGTGATTCAGCATGTAATTGCATTAACATATCTTGCAGGTCGTCTAGGTTTTGTGATATTATTACTACGTCATCTGCATAGCTAAGTTATTTAGGTATTTACTGTTGACGTTAACTCCTTTTCCTTCCAGTCCAACCTTTTAAAAACATCTTCGAGGGCAGTTTTGGGGATATACTATCCTCTTGTCGCACACCTCTTCCTAACTTCACCTTCTCTGTATTTTCGTGTAGTTTGTAAGTTGCCGTTGCTTGCTGAGCTCTATTTTCTAGTAACGTAATATAACGATAGTCAGTTCTGCAGTTTCTTAACGTCCGCATTATTGCCCATGTCTCAATGGAAGCAAATGCTTTTTGAAAATCGACGAAGGCCACATATACGGAAAAGTTGTACTAATTTGATTTTGCAAGTTGTATATTCATAGTCAGTAAGTGATCTGCGGTTCTATAATCTTTTCTAAAACCTGCCTGCTACTGGGACAGGTAATCATCAAGCTTCTTCGATAGCCGATTTGTAATTATCTTTGTCAGTAGTTTATACAGATGTGACAATAAACTTATTGGTCGGTAATGATTCTCTATTATCACCTTTCTTATGGAGTAAGATCACTACCGCACTGTTCCATTCAACAGGAATTTTACCCTCTTGCAAACATTCATTTAATAATACGGTTATTATTTGTAGCAGTATATCACCACCGAGGATTAACATGTCTATTGTTATTTCATCTTCACCCGGCACTTTGTTTGGTTTCATAGCTCTTAAAGCATGGATGACTTCGTCAACTTTGGGTAGTTCTTCCTAGCCTATATTAATTATTTTTCGTTTTTGTAAGTTGTCCTCTGCGATGATTGATATCTTGGATGTATAAAGGTTGGCGTAGACGTTCTCAACGATCTTCAACAATTGTTTTCGATCCGTGACTTCTTCGTTGGTTTTACTTAGGAGGGAGTAGATTTGTTTACGACCTAGGTTGGGTCTTAAGCATTTCATATTTTTATTTTCTTCAATTACGTCGTTGATTATTTCTTCGCTCTTCTTTGCTCTCTATTGTCTTATTCTTCTTCTTATTAATTTATTGATTTCCACGTATTCGATTGTACCTCTTTTCTCTTGTTTATTTAATATTCTTTGTTTTTCAATTAGATTTTTAGTATCTTCGTCTGTTTCCGGTTTTGACTTTGCTTTTATTAATGTTTTCCTTACTTCAGTAACACCCCTTTTTATTGTAGATGTTATTTGTTGGTTTACATCGTCTATATTGACACGTTGGTGTGTTTAAACTGGTAATAATTGTAGTTCATTTTTTAGAAAATTCTGATACAGTGTCTTGATTCTAATTGTGTTCGGTCTGTGACGGTAATTATTTGTAATTAAATTGTTGAATAATTTTTTTATAACGCAAAGATTGTTTTCAGTTGAGCACACCTCGTATTAACAATTTAAACCGTTTTTACTTCGCTTATTTGCTTGATAAATGAAATAAAAGTCGTAGTTTTATATCATCTGCTATATTGCCCCGGAATGTGCTATATTACTTCTGCAAAAACTACCTATTTTCACATGAAACAGCCCTTATTAGTAGCAGATTGGCACATTCCATGCTCGCTTGTAGCCTCAAGCCGCAAAATTGCTACAATTTCTTTTTAAAACATTTATTAGTTAACGAATAGAATCAATGTTTAACATGTTCTGTTTCCGTTCAGTTTAGCGCGTTACTTTCTCTCTTGGAAAATTTTAGGCGCATCCGTATTTGTCATGGGTACACAATAAATATCACTAGTAAACCACCAACATCTCATTTCATGGGTTTTAATCTTTACCGAAAAAGGTTTTATGAGCTAGCTATACCTACTGCCTTGTATTCGTAAGATAGTCCTTGTAAAGTTGTAATATTTTAGAGAATATTGCATTGAAAAACGTTGAGATCTTTCTCCTACATGCAATATTTATGTATGTGGAATTTCTAATATTACAGTCTGCGAAATGTACCTACTTTTTTTGTAAGCAATTTTTTACTTTGGTTTGATTTATTACCTTCATTTATCTTCTAATGGGCGTTAATTTATAGACCTTTGCAATAATTTTGATCGCCTAAAGCAGTGGTATTCAACCGGGGGTACGCCAAGACATCGTAGGGGGCACGTAAAATTGTATAAGTATTTCATGAATCATCAGAGCTACAGCAAACAATTTCTTTCCAGAGTGAACTTGTACCTATTGTTTTCTATTTTTAGCGCTCCCTACTCTATTAATTATTTATTTAATAGATTCGTTCGTCTTTTTAGCGTGTGAAACTAAGTTTGTGGAAAAATCCGTAACTGGAATCGGAATTTAAACACGTTTTTATGATGGAATTTTCCTAGCAAAAGTTATGCAATTTTGAAACTGCGATGTTATGGAGAGTCTTTATACAAATCCACTTTTTTTCAAACTTTCTGGCTTCAAAACGAAGATCGCTACAATTATTAAAGTTTACGCCCAAAAACGATGAACCTATCCACATGCACTCAAGTTAACCCTTAAGACTGGATGTAGACTTAAAAAGTAGTGCCAGCACCAAAAAGTATAAATAATTCTAATTGCAACGAAAGTTGCAGTTTTAATATTTGTAAATAATAGAAACCCACATGTAATTGTGTAAAACAATTGTTAGATTTTGTTATATCTAATCTGTATTTTCATTTTATTTTCTACTGCAGCAATTAGCTACATCATGGGTTTGGTGTGATTTTTAAAAACCTTATTAGTGTAATTATCTGAATTTTGCTTTGTCCTTCTCTGAGTGCTTTATTTTTTAGGGAACTTCTTTCCTATGCCTGTGTTGGTCGTTTTAAAGTACCATAGACCTAGAAGACCTACAGCTTAACGTGGGTTCTGAACCACGGGAAGTGTAAACGCTTCTACTTCAGAGAAGATTTACTAGCCAGAATACACCGCTGGTTTGCCATTGCCTTGCGTGGTTGAACAGTCGTTAAAAATCCGATGTTCCGGTACTGGGAGTTGAACCCCATAACTTCAGTGTAGACGTTGAACGCCCTGACCTCCTCAATTTTCTCTTGATATATTTGAAATATAAGGTAGATTACTCGCCCTCTTCGGTGTATATAGCTAATATTAATTATCCGTAGAAATTTAATTTGAGATTGATTTAAAACCAGGAACGTCGCAACGATTGCTCAAGTATAGTTTGTGGATGCAACAGATACGCAAATCCGATGCCATTTAGCTTTATATAACGTATATAGCCTCAAAAATAATAAAAAATTCTCGAACAAAACGGCGATACATAAAACAGAATAACGAACTGCATCAATTTGCAAAGTTCCGGGGCGAAGCACGCTGGCACAATCCCTGGATATTATGTTTAACGGATATAAAGCATAAAGGTTTAACGGTCGCGCTATAACCGAATTACACTATATATGGCCTAGTATGTACTTTAGACTTCATTTAGTTTTTTGTTTCGGTTTCTCTTAACCACCTGACAATTTTAGTATCGTAACTGCTATTTTTTGTATTGTTGAAAGCATTAAAAAATTATTGGTTCCAAAATTTTTGAAAATTTCTAATGTATTTGATAGCACCATGAAATGCCGAAAAAATAATGGGATTGCAAATATACATATAAATTTATTATTTGTTGGAAGCATGAAATATTCCTGAAACTGCTGTTACACACATTATTTAAATATTTAGTACATTTATATAATATAATAGATTTGATGGAACAAGTTATGTTTGTTATAGCTGATTATAACTCTTTACGTAAGGAAATGAAAATGAATATTTATATTTTTCAATTGCATAGGTATTTATTATTAATCAAAACTGCTATTTCCGTGTGTTAAATGGTAAATGACAGCGAATAGGAAGTTCACGTAATATGTAACGCGTCACGCAGTATAAACCGTGCCTCGAATTTCTCTAGGCTTGATAGAATATCTAAAAATATATAGAAATATCACCACAGAACTTCTATTCAACTGCAGAAGCCACCCAAAATATAATTCTAGTTTATTAAATGCATAATTGGGCTATGGTACTAACTTCATGCAAAAATTATTTATAATTTTTTCCTTGATGGAAATTCTAGAGGGTGTTTTCAAATTCGTGATGATTTTACATTAAAAAAATTATAATAAGACAATTTTCTTTGGCGTCTCATTCCAATACACCTGATATTTAAAATTGGCAATAATAATGGTGAGGCTGTATACCCCATGAAGGAGTTTGGCCAGCAATGCCAGAGTTCGCGTATCTTTGCCTTCACACCTGGTTGGAGCGTGCCAAATTTATGACACGTAGTGATATGGTGGGTATCACGTATTAGACAGTGGTATTATAACCCCTTGTTCATTCGAACGCAGGTACCCAATTATTTAAAGCGACTGGGTAGGCCGCCCGCAAGGCATCGTGCCGGGGATTTTAAAATCCCGACCTTTCGCACCGGATCCCAGTGCTCGAGCAATAGTCTTTGTAAAAACAAAATTTGGACATGCCATATACAGGGTGTCCTTTAAATGCCTTAAAAGCTTCAGGTAGAATTTTTCCTTTATGAATGCTTAATACAAATCTTCAAAAAAAAGTAGGTATTTGGAGCTTAGTTTTCTTGTACGAGAGTGTTAAAGTTCATATCTTTAAAACAGAATTTCATGGAAACAATAACGAGAACTTTAATGTTGCACGTATCTGCCGATAAGTGACTGACTGCCACTTGATTATGTAAAGATTAATATTGAGTTGACGCTCTAGTTGCTCTTCTGGAAGTACTGTTAAAAATGATAAATTTCGTAAATACTACATTTGACAACAGTGCAAGGCCATGGTATTGTGATGAAAAGTAGAACATTTGTTTTTCGACATTTGTCAAAATCTTTGATTTACTTATCGGGACGTTTGCATTGTCATTTTCCTTCAGTTCCTGGTTCGTTGTGAGTTTATTTGCGTTTTTCTGTATTCATTCATTAAAAATGATAAATGAATATTATGTAATTTAAAAATTTAAATGATAAAAACGTAATTTTTGGACATCTCGATTTTGCTTCATGTAATGTCGGCCTACTAATTAAATTCTCCATAAATGCAAAGACATCGTCAACGTTGCCAAGTATAATATTCTTTAAGTGTCTCGTGTGAGGAAACTAAGCACTATAGGAAGTCCGTGTTAGTGTTTTTGAGGACTGTACTTCTTACAGAAGAGTGCTATCTGAAGCTTTTAAGGTATTTAAAGGACACCCTGAATAGCGTTGAAATAAGTACTATTTAAATATTTCCCAAAAAATCTTTTGATTTCAGATATCTGACTTGCATTGATTTCACGAAAAAAATTAGACTTTGCTTTGCTCTTTGTGAACTGATCACTTTGGAATAAAATAATAAAATTTTGGAATTAGGGTTTCTAGTTTGTGGTTGCTTGTGTATTTTAAAATAGTTATGCCGGAATTTTGAAATATTCTCTGTCCCATTTCATTCAAATATACCCAGATAATGATTAATTTACATTACAGTTTCGTAGAAAATTCGTAACTAGTTTGAATTAATTTGGTATTCCATTTCTACTACTTACTCTTAAGTTTTTTTGCTTACTTTTTGCTATTTTCGTACCATGAACATATTCGAAGGGCCATTCCTGGACCTATAAAACTTACCCCAATTACGATTGATTGAAGACTGGTAGAAGTATACAAAACTTTGAAAAACCTTTTACATCACGATATTTAGAACACCTAAATATGTATTACAACAACTAAGCTACCATTTTCAGTAGGAGCTTCAATTGTTGACGTGGCGAAGAACTTATTTCCAGAGGTATTCTTCAGCCAAGTTACTTTAGTTAGTTCCTACTGAAGATGGCAGCTTAGTTGCCAAAATACGTATTTGAGTGTTCTAAATAACGTGGTGGTATGGGCTTTTTTTCAAAGCTTATTTACATCAAACTAAAATGGCTGCTCATCTTTGCTACATAATTATGATTTCCTTTTATCTTACCAAAAATCTTATTATCACATGAAGGTTTTTGTAAGTTCTTGTTTGCTACAAATATCCAAAAATATAAAATAGAATTGCGGTATCGCCAGTCTTGCCATTTGGAGTTTCCAGGCATCCATCGATTATTTGTGTGACTAGGTGGATGTGGTTTGTGGTATTCGTTCCGTCTGGTTCTGTACTTGCCATCAGGGTTATCAATTTTTGGAGAGCATTCTTAATCTCTATTACGTGTCTCGAATTTGCTATAAGTCGAGAGTTTCATTAAACTGGAAGAGTCCTGCCAACAATTTATTATATTGGCACGTTAAAGTCTGGGCATAAAACTTTTGCTTAACAAGTTAAATAGGATTTTAAAAAAGGATCACTTGAAAATGCTTTCCTAAGAGCTTGCAGTTTTACCGAACTTTTTGGCATCTCGCCGGGAAATTTTAAATCCCATTGGATTTTCATGATCTCATCTTGTAGAACTGTCACGCACCGTCTGTTTAAATATTTTGCAACTACTTGTAAGTGACATGTACTTTATTTGCTTCGAAAACCCATTTGATACCATAACCAGATCAACGTGTTTAGTTAAATGTAGGCTGTGGAATATTACAACCTTTATTACAATTAATATTAGACACCTGTCAAAAGTTTATAGAATGTATTACAATTACGCGATTCCTAACAAAATAATATTTTAAATTAAGGTAACGTCCTTGTTCCATTTACCGCGTTGTTTATGTAGTAATAGCGGTTTCTCTCCTATTCCTCTGTTGCGCGTTTAAAGTTGCACAGCCATAGAGGACCTACCTACCTAACGTGGGATCCGAACTACGAGAAGTGTACATATTTCAACCCAGAGAAGATTTACTTGGCGGAATACCTTGCGGGTTTGCCATCGCCTATCGAGGGAAAACGGTTGTTAAAAATTGGGTGTTCCGATACTGGGAATTAAACTCGATACGTTCAGTGTAGGAGTCTGACGTGCCCACCCACGACCATCTACTTTCGTACATCATTTTAACTGGGAAACATTATATGGTGGTTTCTATCAATAATGGATTTGAATTAATTTGAGATCCTTATTCTATATCCCATCCCATCAGCTGTATTTAATTTTAAACTAAAAGACACCATTTTTAGTGACAATTGAAATTTTATTACACCTTGTAACATTTGTAGTGTCCTGCAATGGTTGCTAACTAAACGAAATCAACTAAGTACAAATTAGAGCAATCAATTATATAACACTGAGATGATAGATTAGATCAACTGATCAACGTCGTAGCTTTTGAATTAATTATGGAAAAACAATCGATCCTTGAAAAGTATATATCAGTAGTTATATAACCGTTCAAGTATGTAGATAAGACAGTTCCGAGTTAGTTTCCGGCAATTGTCCATAAATGGCAGTTATGAAAATATTATTGACAGAATGATAAGAGATGTATGGGAAAATCGTTGTATAAGTGTGTACCAACAATGGCGTTGGTTGGTCAACGATTAGGAATTCCCTCATTTTTGCTTAATGGTAGGTAACGAGTGTATTTAGGAGAAGTATGTTCTCAATCATAAACGTGTGAAATAAGTTGAAGTGGTGGTTAATTTAACAGATTGGTTGCAATGTGATTTGATCTACAACGAAGGGTTTCTTGGGCAAGTTCACCCTCGGCTGGTCGAAGGGCAGGAAGTGGGAGAGCGGCGTCAAAAATGGTAGGGTGCGCGGTGAATGTAATTTGTAGTGACCGTGTAATTCGTGGTTATTATTATCTATCAATTACAAAGCTAGTTGATCTTTCATGCACAAGCGGTAGTTAGTTAGAATTTATGATCTTTTCCATCTGATTTATGTGCTCTTTCCAGCTTAATTCATTATGCTAATTTATTGTATACATTTAACGACGTTTAAAGGTATATAATGAGAACTATACCTGGCTGTCACGGTTGTTAATCGTATTAATTTGGGGTAGCGTTCAGTTGTTTCATGCCTTGTAGAACTGATATTATTCCAATTTTATGATACGTGATGCGGCCTGACCCTTCGAACCATTTAATTCATAAAGCAAGTTAGAACTTTATATTATGCAATTTAAATCTTACTAATGTACGTCTATTGTAAAACTAGACCCCACGAAGTTCTCGAGCTTCATTGAAATGCCACTGGCGTAAGCAATGGTAATTTTTTGGTTGCTGTGGTTAATCGCCCGATGCCGGGTTTTAATCCTGGCCTTATAATGACGCATGTGGCTCACTGATTACCGGGATTCTAACAACCCCAATCTTGTCATATCCACAAACAGACATACATACATACATACATACATACATATACATACATATATTGAAAAATATATATATATATATATATATATTGAAAAAAAAACAGGAATTAGGAAAGAATGGAAGAACATTCCGCGTGTATTGTTATACAGCGTGATTCGCGGGAAACTACAGCTTCATTGATTTAACCTTGCTGGTGGGAGCTGCGCGGCGCCAGAAAGAGTGGGCACTAGGGGCGACAGAGGAATACAATGCATACGGGTAGTTAGCGTTCCGTACACTCAGTAAAGCGGGGCACACATATACGCGGTCATAGCGGTAGCGGTAGTAGCGGCGGCGGTGGCGGTCTCAGCGGGGCACATATCTACGTGGTCATAGCGGTAGCGGTACTGGCGGTGACAACGGCACAACGGTCACTGCTGTCATTTAAAAAATTAATTTGGAAGAAGAGGCTTTGCTTCTTGCAGTCCTAAATGAAGAAGAAGAACAAGAAATGCGACCCATAGAGGTATACACTTACTTGAAGAAATTTGTAATTGTAAATTATAATTTATTTATTTTCTTTGTCATTAATATAATAAAAAGACAAAAAAAGAGAAGAATTTGGGTGCATGAAATTAATCACCAACGAAAACAAGAAGGCGAATTCCATTCTTTAACTATGCACGCACGGTAACAGCGGTGAAATGCAACAAACTGCATCTGACCGCCACCGCTAGCTAGAACGCAGCCCTGACCGTTCTAAATGCAGACATATAGCGACAAGTCTGCAAGCGCGCATTTGTTTATACACGCCGCGTCTGATCGCCACCGCCACCGCTACTACCGCTACCGCTATGACCGCGTATATGTGTGCCCCGCTTAAAAGAAACGCGCGTACGCTTCCCTGTTAATTTTAGATTGAAACTCCATTGCACGCACTTTTCACTAGAGTGTTCAGCGATGTTGACTGCTACAAACACACGATGCAATTGAGCTCTAGGCCTCCCCACCAATTTCGTGGTAGTGCGCAATGTTCACTCACAAGCAAGGTTAAATCAGTGAAGCTGAATGAGTCTGCCATTCAAAAAATAGGCAACCCAAAATATATATGGAAAGATACTGTGACATTTGAATTGACAGTATTGTGAATCAGATATGTCTGTTTGATATTCTTGATAGTTAGTTTACTGGATTAGTAGATTTTCTTCATAACACATTGCCATTTGTACTTGAAGAAGTGAAGTTCAATACAAGACGGTATATGTGGTACTAGTAAGATGGCGCCCATGCGCAATATAATTTAAATTGTCGAGTTACATAAATGGACATCTCTGGTTGATAATACCGCCAATAAAAATTTAGATTTCTCAGTATCTTGAGATATATATTTTGGTTTGCTTGTTCTTGGAATGGTAGTCTCGTACTCTGGCGTGTATCACTCCGTATATACAATATATGGTGGCGCAATTAAAAGTTTGGTATGGATGTAACTTGAAAGTACAATTTTCAAAGAAATGAAAGATGCGAACAGCAGAAAGTTTTGTTTAAATGTGTGAAAAAGTTTAAATTTTAGAAAAGATGCTGCATTTAGTGAAATTTTTCTCTAACGAATAGTTACGGGACTAAAACCCATGGTTGTGTTCGAGATGTCCTTGTCTCTTACGATACGTAGTGATCTTAGATCTTTAGCCCATGTTGCGCGATTTAAAGTACCTCAGACACGAGGACCTACAGCTTTACGTGGGCTCCGAAACGCGGGAAGTGCCTTGCACCTCATCTCTAGAGAAGATGCTCTCTACAGAAGTACCTAGCAGGTTTGCCATTCTCTTGCAAGTGAGAACGACCGTTAAAAGTCCGATGTTCAGGGGCTGTAAATTGAACCCCAGACCTTCAGCGCATGGCCACCTCTAGGAATATACTGCTTTCGCAAAATATTACCCTTAAAACCAAGCATGAAATTTGCAATTTTTATAGTTTTTCTTACTGTAGATGTCTAAAATATTTAGGTATGCACATATTAGAAAGGAATTCTCCTTTCATCATCATCATCATCATCATCATCATCTGACATGGAGCTGAACATTAAAATCCTTCATTCAATTTTCTATTTTTTTCTGAAAGGCCACATTGACGATAAACATTTTCTAATTTTATCTATGAATGGCTTTTCGGGGTTTTCCCAAGTTTAACGGAACAAAGACTGCGTGGAAATTTGTTCGGCTTATAATCGTCAACTGGCAGTTCCAGGCGGAAGTGCCCTATTTCAGAATTATTATTTAATTTTGTATTCATTGTTTTGTGTATGGATACGGTGGTTTGCTTCGAACCCACACACATGGTTCAAGTTCGTTCGCCCCTCCAATGTAATATTAGATACGAAATGCGTCAATACGTACACTGACGCCTACAATGACTTACTTCACATTGTGCAACAATTTTTAGATTTTGCTTATGGCATGTACTATTTTTGCTTCCGATTGTTAGGGCTTATTACGTGTAGGAATCAACAAAGATTGATTTTGTAAAGTTTGATATAATTATCAGCGAGTACTAATTACTACAGCATCGGCACTAAAAGAGCTTAAATTTTGGTTATTCTGCTTTGGCAAGTTTCCGCCTTTTTTACCTTTGACATAATTTATTAATAAAGCTATTTTGTAAGTTTTTTTTACTACATTAATATTCCAATCTACAGGTTTATTGACGCAAGGATTAAGCATATCTAATTAATAACGCAAGCGTTGAATCGTTAGGTGGCAACTCGTCAGAGCTGCTTCTCAGCCTCAGATAATGAAGATAATTTTTATCTAAATTATTAGCTACGTTATCGCATGTGATGTAATTTATGTACCATGTAGGTCAGTAAATGCTAATTGTTGTGTGATTAATAAGTAACGAGTTTATTTTTGGATGGATTTAAACTGTTCCAGAGTTTTATCGAATTTATGTGCGCATTTGATGATAAGGACTTGATAATAATGTTTTCCTACTTTGTAATTCTATGTGGGGAATCGAGAGAAGAGCAAAAAATTCAGATAACGCCAGGAAGCATGTTCTAAATTTCAAATTTCTATAATTAGTTTCTGATAAAAATATGAATGAGCTGTGCTTGTGCCACGAGTTTATGATGGCATTGTGATGTCATTTGTAGTGGAAAAAATGTAGTTTTGAGTAATAAATGACGTCGGTGTTGAAGAAATTCCTATATTGTATCTAGAGATGCATATTTGTGGAACGGTTGTTTTCAATTGTAGGGTTATTGTAATAATCACAATGAGCATGCCCCAGAAATGGTACATTTTCATTGCATTGATTGATACAAGGAAATGTACTTAAAATCTATATAACAATAGTTTCTTAAATCATCTAGGTCTTTCATAGGTTCAGAGTAAAGTAATTGTTTTAGATAACCCCATAGGCAAAAATCAAGCGGATTTAAATCTGGTGAACGAGGCGGCCATAGCACAGGACGACCTCGCTCCAGTTGCTGCTGAATGTTTCTTCTAGTTTGTTTCTCTAATTTCGTAAGTCATCTAGGTCTTGAATTGGTTCCGAGTAAAGTAATTGTTTTATATAACCCCATAGGCAAAAATCAAGCGGATTTAGATCTGGTGAACGAAGCGGCCATAGCACAGGACGACCTCGCTCCAGTTACTGCCGAATGTTTCTCCTAGTTTGTTTCTCTACTGTCTTAAATCATCTAGGCCTTGAATAGATTCAGAGTGAAGTAATTGTTTTAGATAACCTCATAGGCAAAAATCAAGCGAATTTAAATCTGGTGAACGAGGCGGCCATAGCACAGGACGACCTCCCTCCAGTTACTGCCGAATGTTTTTCCTAGTTTGTTTCTCTAGTTTCTTAAATCATCTAGGTCTTGAATAGGTTCAGAGTAAAGTAATTGTTTTAGATAACCCCATAGGCAAAAATCGAGCGGATTTAGATCCGGTGAACGAGGCGGCCATAGCACGGGACGACCTCGCTCCAGTTGCTGCCGAATGTTTCTCTTAAGTAATTTCTTACTTCTACGGAATAAATAAGTATTTAGACGAGTTTGTAACGGTGTCTCGCCAAGTATTGCTTCCAATTCGTTTCGTAGGAACGGAAGGTATAATAGTCACAATGTAAGAAGACCAGAGTAGGATTAAAATGAAAACCCTAAATTGCGACACTGCATCCTTTTCTAGTTAAGCTGACTTTACGGTGTTAATACCCTCGGCAACTTGGCAGGTATAGTTTTCATTTTAAATCTACTCTGATTTTCTTGCATTGCGATTACTTTTTTGCAACTTCTGTTAGCCTGTTTGGAAGAAATGGTTACTAGTAATTGATCTCCTATAACGCCAGTCCAAACATTGATAGAAAAGCCTCTTCGATGACGTGTCTCAATTATTGTATGGGGCTTTCATCATTCCATTCATGCGCAATGTGGTAAATAAAAATCCCGTTTCGCGTAAAAGTGGCTTCGTCGGTTAGTAAACGTTTACTTGTTCTTAAAGTATAGACTAACGGCAAAAAGGTTCTCTGCCTTCTTTGTCTTCTTCGATTAGCTTGCACCGGTTGAGTGTGAAAGGGATGTAGAGACTGCTCCTTAAGAATTCGCCAAAACTGTGCTTTTGGTCATATGTTCCATGGCGGAAATTCGTCTTATACTGGATGTTGGATGTTCTTCAACTCTCGCCAAAATTGCTTCCTCCAGTGGCACCAGATTAACATTCTCATTTTTTCTGGTTTCTTCCACATTTACACTTCCCGTCTCTCGAAAACGTTGGAATACTCTTTCAAACATTTGGTGATACGGTATACATCTGTCTGGATAAAGTTCTCTATATAAACGCGATGCTAACAACGAATTTCCATCGGCTAAACCATAAACAATAATTGGTCTACTAACTCTTCCACAAGATATGTAATCGGGGCCCATGACAAGAAATAGGAAAAACGGCTATTTAAGATATATCAAACACAAGGAAATTTTAACATAAATGTGGTAAGCCTACTGAATGTTGATATTGATGCAATTTACTTAAGTCGGTTCATATCCTGTAAAAATCAGGGTTTATCGCCAAAACTATGCATTTACAGATATATGTTTAGTATGACTTTTTTGCTTGTTATTGACCCAACAATACCCTGGTGAAGTATTATGCAATCAAGATGGGACACCCTATATACAGAAAATTATGCTAAGGGCTAAAGATGACGGTTATTTTAATTGAAGAAAGTGGCCGGAGGTAGCTTAGTGGTCAGGGCATGGGGAATATGGCAAAGTAATTTGAACTATAGCTGAATCAATTTCTGAATTATATGGCTGTCTCTTTATAGCACCATTAGTTTTTCTTTATCCATTATGAAAGTAGTTAACATTTTTTAATGTGCAGAATGTTGAAAACGTTTGTAACCCAAGTCTTGTTCTGATTTTTCTTAAAATAAGGAGTACTTATACAGAGGCGTCATTGTTTAATTGAATCATTCTAAGTATTTTTTTTATTGGCACCAGTCTTGTTTCCATACATAAAAAAAATATTTCCCTATTATTGTTAGCTGGGAACATAAAAAGATCCTTTAATTTAACATTTTGTAGTGGATCACCCAGTAATAAATAGTGAATTAAAAAAAATGACGCACGTTGAGCAAATAATATGAATAACGAAAGCTTTCATAATGCCACGGGTCTCTTACTGAACAACATGTTAGCTTTAAAAAATTCATCGTTTCAGGTAAATTCCATGAGGGTGTCTGCATTCATTTTAGTGCTCCCGGGAATACAATAATGGGAATTTCCAGACGAATCAATATATGCAGAAAGTTCTTATTAGAACGATGACGTTGTTTTGGGAATATTAATATTGGCTTTGCTCCTGTTCTGCGCTTCTCTTTAGTAATTTAATTTAGAATATGTATGTCTGAAATAATATCGAAGTTTCATGTATGTTAAATTGAACGACAGTGCGTGGAAATCTTAATATAGACTGGGAAAATGTTGACGCATGGCATTATGTTGCAATTTCTTGTTGTTTTTTAAAGTTACTCTTTTTATAAGGAAATATGGAAGTTACACTGTAATAATACAAGCGCACATAAATTTTTGTATACAAGTGAACACACCAACTCCTCACCTTTGAGCGGACCGATCTCGTCTATTGATTTGTTCGTTTTCATGTATACGTTTTCAAAAATAGTACAATACCCGTACAAGGAGTCCCGCTTACAAAGAGTTACTGCCTTCGGCGAAACGTTCTTAAAAAAACAAATACAGATCGTTCAAATCAGCTGACGCCGCGAAATGCGTAAACATGCCGAAGCGAGATGAAAGATCGACGTCAAGGGACTACAGAAACTTTTTTTAGGTGCGGTAGCTGTAGGTAAAATGCAATGGCTAAGTTCACAGGCTAGTACTACTATTTCTCGGATTATATCGATATTGCAAGCGCGCAGTTCAAGTTTAAAATGAGCTCCGTCCCCACTTACGCTACCCTAAACAACCTGCTGCCGGGGCTTCAGCTGTATTGGTCAAACTTGAATAAGTTACTTCTATTACGAAGAGAAATTACCTGTTAATGATCTCACATGTAGTTAGCGAAACTGAATAGAGTGTCGAGAGCTTTGTATGATATTTTATGTTATTTGCGGTAGTTTCTAGTTGGAAAATTAAGTGGATAATATTCAGATGAAGTATATCAAGCAACAAATAAACGACTTAACTACTTTACATAAATTCCCATGTTTTTACAATACCATTAGTTTTTCTAAAAACCATTTAAATACATTGTTTTTTGATAGCTTGAGAATATTTTCTGTGTTAGTAATTATAAAAAGTAGTTTTTGAAAATAACCTTTATAGCGAAGTGCGGATATAACGAAGTATATTACTGATCTAGTAATGTACGTTATAATCGGATTTCGCTGTATAGTGTTGCGGTATGTATGCATATAATAAACATTTTTCTTTAATTTCCAGATTGAAGTACTGTCGCATTCTACCAAGGCTGATGCAAGCATGTAACTGAGTTTGTAAGTTGTATTTGCGATTTTTCGTCTTAAAAGTTGTTAATTTTCAGACACTTTAAGCTGTCAATACACCATTGTTCATTTTCTAGAACCGTTCAGCGAACGGTAGTGATTTATCGAAATACAAAAAATTATGTGTTTAAGAACGGACGAGAAAATAATTAACCAGGCATGAGTTATGACTTATGAGTGCTTCTTGAGTAGGTTTATAGCTTTTCTTTTCTAATAGAATGGGAAGTTTAGGAGGTATGTGGTCTGTATAAAAACTTGATTACCTCATTGTTGAGAAGCATTTGAATAAATTTATCAGATATGGACATTGTCGCTATGGTAAACTTAAACTACTCCTTATTCTCATTAGTTTGTATTAAATTTGAATAGCCCGAAATAACTTAGATAAAGAGGACGAGAAGCAAAGGTTTCACTGTTGTCAAAAGGGTGTAATGTAGGTATCAAGTTATGGAAAGCAGAAAATAATAGCCAGGGGTAAATTGTAGTAAAAATACAAACTGACTACATGTAAATTGCTAAATCTACAGGCTGTAGAAATATTAAAAGTAATCTAACATTACTTCAGTTATGAGGGTTATTAAATGAAGGTAGACTTGTAATTGGGGGTATATGACATTGATAATGTAAATTACAACGAAGTATCAAACAAAGTATCATATTTTGTCGATTGTGTAACATTAAACGTAATCCATGATTAAACTTTTGTTAAATTTGGTAAAATGTAAATTGGAACGATGTTCAACGGTGGATCATATTCTTATAATGTTAATCCTATCAGGACTATAAATAGCCCCTCTTTTAAGTGAACTCTTGCCCTATTTCCATTAAAAGACATTAAATATATAATATAACACCTTTTGTTGCTTTTATCAACATACAGATAAAAACAGAAATTTAGTATAATTACGTATTGTAGTATACTGCATTGACATTTTATTTGAATTTGCCGCCTTACATGTTAGATAAGATTAACGTTTCTTGAAAATTAATTATTTTAAAAATTGCCTTTGTCTGGTTTAATTTTTCCGTACTTTGTAATATGTGAATAATTTGTACATAATCTCAATTCATTAAAATTGGTTACCACTCGTCGTCTAGTTGCTTTTTATACACGGCATGCGTGTAAAATATCAGTCAGTAATATGCAGAATCTATAGTCCATACTATTTTATAGTTATTTGATATTTCACATTTCGTTTGCAGCTTTAGTTGTGACTAAAATCGAAATACTTTACAGAATCAAAATGCACCCAAAATGAGCAACACCTTTTAGTCTATTTTAAATTCGCTTTTGTTCTATGGTAGTGGACCTATTTTATGAGCTTTCAAATTGTACCAAACACTATTGTATTCAGCTGACGAGATGGCATGCGACAGGAACGCGGTCTAAGGCGTCCTTCCCAGAAAATTCGCCATTACTATTTTGCATACAAAATTTCCCGCATTGAGAATACGCTGCACTAAATTGCAGTGCAATGCTTATGTTTAGACACATGTTTATATTAGGAATTGTTTTTAAAGCTGGTAGCGGACGCTGCAAGTTAGTTTATTGTTTATGTTTCCATCTAAGAAGTAAAACCTGCTTCCTTCAACCCCCTCATGCCACCTCGTCAGTCACAAAGCTTTTCGTTTTTATTTCAGAAATCGTCTGGAGCTACCAGTGTTTACCGCTTTTCGATATCCAATAGTTACATTCACATTCCAGTTTTTCTTCTTCATATTCATTTTGTGCCGCTTTTTTTAAACGTATTCTTGCTTTTTAACGGTATTACCTATACTTCTTAGAGATTCTTGATTCATCCATTCTTTGAACCGTGTCCATATTGAGTTAGTTTCATTTTCTGTATTCTGTATTGTATTTGCGTATACTCCCGTGATTGATTATGTTGTTCCTAGTTCTTCGAAATTTGAAATTTTGCGGAGCTTCTTAATTTCTAGTAGCCTTAAATGTCTCTGTTTTACAAACATTTGGTGGATTCTGCTTCATATCTTGCTATACTGACTTTTTAGATGTATGTGAATTAGTTTTTACCTTTCTCTACTAAGGTTTGGTCCACATCTAAACCCTGTATTTATTTTTATTTCGGGGAAGGGAAATAAGTCATTAGTTAATAAATACATACTAATTTTGAAGGAAGTCTTTGAAACCTGTTTTTGGTGGTTTGTCATTGTTTAATTTATTTATTTTGAATTTAATCTATCTTAATGCTCTATGGACGTCAACTGAAACTAAATGCAAATATGCTGTTAATCTATTTACACACTACAGCAACAATACATTCCAAATAATGTGATCATTATTTATCTTCTCTTGAACATAATAATGTGGAATGCGCACTACAAAATGTGCACACATTTCTTTCGTTCTGTTTTTGTCTTTTAGATATGCTGAATATAATTGCTTTGCAATTACAAACAGAATTATTTGAACAATTACTTTTAAATAAGATTTTTAATATCTACCCATTTTAATAACTATTGCAGCAGATGTAGTGTAGATGTTTTAAAAATAAAAAATATACATGTTCTTCTCTAAAGGTCATTCTGCATTTATTTCTGGAAACATATTTAGCTCCTTAGTTATTATTTCTGCACCTTCAGTCAGTTCTCATCTCTGTGAATTGTCCGATCTTTAATTTATTATTTTGTCGCATATTCCATTTGTTAGTGTAGTTTCCATAGCTCCGTATACCTCTAACATCTTTTTCCAACAATTCTGTTTGTAACTGCCCCTCAAGTACAAAATGAATTACAATAAACGGATATTGCCTGGTTGACTTCCCATTACTGCAACTACGTTTCTTCACTGTGTTGGTGCACTTAACCAAACCAAATAAGCGAACATATTAAGTTGGACGAGTCATGCCAACAAACAAAATTTCAAAGTTTTAAAGTATCTGTTGCCAAAGGTATATCAACACAAAGTAAAAGCAGAAGGTTAGTATACTGTGCATTGTCATGCTTTTTGAATTCGGCTCCATAGTACTAGATACGACGAACGTCTCTAAATATACTATCTTGATTTAGATTTGAGACAAGGGGGTTACCGTTCAAAATTCAACTGTTGTAAATATCGGCTTTTCTTAGTATTTTAGAGCAAAGTAGTTAGTACAGAGATATGTTACATATCCTTCTCTACTGTGTGTCATGCGAAATTTGCTTTTTCCAATATTGCTCACTTCGTTTTCCATAAAATTAAGAATTAAATCATTAATTTACCAAATTAATAGTGGCTACACGTCTATGGCAAATTTTACCATAGAACAAATAGTTTCTGTGCAACACCATATATATAATTTTCAAATCATGTTCGTCGGATGTATTATATGTGAAAAGTTATGCAACACGCAGAGTGTATGTATTCCCGATTCTTGAAATTGGCAATTTGTTAAAATGCTTTACCAACGTAGATGAGTCATGTAAACAAGCAAACATTTTATTGTTACCATATGCCAAAGGTATCGGCAAAAAAGTGGTCTTACTTCAAACAGCTATAACTCCGTAACAGAACGTTTTAAGATTATGTTTCGTGCCATTTTTAGTTGTCAACAGATTGGGTAGCAATGAATTGGGACGATTTTTAAATGCTTTTAATTGTATAAAAAAAAATTCAATATTTGAAACATCAAGGTACGCATTAGATAAAGTTTTTAATGCTAATCAAATATATCCATTTATTTACTAGTTTGCTCATGAGTCACTATTGGTAATAGTTTAATTTTGTGTAGTCTCAAATTTGGAGTAATATCATTGAAACTGTTAATTCAGATTGCTCCGAATTAACTTTGCTCTGGCTAATTGTCTTGGACAAAAAGCTCGTGGTAGTGTCGTAAATACTACCACTTACTCACACTTCTAAATAGGTCTTCAAATTAGTGGACTGTATATTAGACCGTTTTTCTTTAACTTAATTTAGAAAAACGGGAGCCCAAAAACCAACCCTTGCTTGGACAACTATTCAAACCAAGGGATGAAAGTGAACTGTTTTATTTTACAAATATATACATAAGGTTACATAAAATGGGCGGAGGATCTTAACTGACCACCTGCAAAATATAAAGCCGAGCCGACTGCCATTTAAGGGTGTCGGCATTTGCGACTGAAACGTAATCCAGGACTTTCTGGGAATGACACGGCAATAAACAATGTTTCCAATCTGTAACATATTTTCACTTAAGAACTAAACATACCGGCCCCCTTGAATGTACCACGTACTTTCAACAAATTACAATTATAATAATTACAAAATCTTTAAACATAGAATGAATAAGAAAAATAACATTTACTACAAGAACAATGAAGAAAAGGAAAAAAAATACAAACACTTAATTATGCACTACCAGCAAAGAATAAGTTTCCCTACCTATAATTTATTACTTAACAACATTAATAGTTTTCTAATGGCAAAACACAAACTTTATTCACTGCGCGTTTGAGAATTGAGTCTCCTACCTTCACATTGACCACACGCACAATATCGTCATTACCGCGATGCACGCTCACAATTCTGCCAAGTTTCCAGCACATAGGTGGGACATTGTCTTCATGTACCAACACGAGAACACCTTCCTTGAGTAGAGTCGAAGAATTTTTCTTCCACTTGCTTCTAATTTGGAGTTCCCAAAGATATTCCAGGCTCCATTTCTTCCATAATTGTTGAATCAGCTTGGTTAAAAACTGATAATGTTTACGCCTATTTTCCTTCATTTCAATTAAATTAGGCTCCGGCACTGCTACTAATGATCTTCCAATTAGAAAGTGAGCTGGCGTTAAAGGTTGGTAGTCTAAAGGATTTGAGGATAAAGGACCAAGATGTCGTAAGTTTAAAATAGCCTCAACTTGTACCAAGATGGTATAAAAATCCTCAAAAGTTAAATAATTTTCTAGTGTTGGATTGACCTTATAACATCTCACACAACTACGTATAATCTTTTTTGCTTCATGTCTACCTGTTATCGGCCAAAAGTTTTGTCTAATAGAATATAACAAATACTGAGGTCCACAATGAAACAATTTTTCGTGCTCATTTCTCAAAATTAATGTAGTCAGCTCATGTTTCGAAGGCAATAATATTGGATGCTTCTTGTCAAAATTAAAATCTGATTTTATTAGACGACCCCCAGCGCGTATTAATTTATCTGCATCTAAAAATGGGGTTAAATTTAACAATTTACTTTTATTATTCAGGGTTTGACCATTTTCCAATGCTTTATATTCACGTGGAAAGCTTTCCTTTTGCGCTAACCTAACTAAAACATTTCTAGCATTTTGTAGTTCATTTATTATAAATGCTCCCAGCATTCGGTTTTCTATTTTCACTTTAGAATTTAGCTTAAACCTACAACAATAGGCAATAACTCTTAGCAATGTATTGAAAGTTGAATATTTACTAAAAATGTCATTCTTTGCTGAACCGGTAATTAGACATGTAATTACTTTTTGCTCAGGTAAAATACAATTATTGTCCGGAATAAAATTATCAACATTTTCCGAAAACAGCCATTCTGGGCCGTTCCACCATAAACTTGAATTAATTAACTCATTTGCGCTCAACCCCCTGGACAAGGCGTCACTAGGATTATCTTGGCTTCGAACGTGTCTCCAATCATTACTATTGGACAACTCTTGAATTTCGCTAATACGATTAGCAACAAATGTTTTATACTTTAATGGACAACTTTGAATCCAACCTAAGGTGATCGTAGAGTCCGACCAATAATAATATTTATCAATCTTGAGTTCTAAAAATTCCTTAATTTTTTGTACCAAATTGGCTACCGCTGCGCATAATTCCAATCTAGGTACAGTAACCTTTTTGAGTGGCGCTACACGACTCTTTGCACATAAAATTCTAACCGCACAGTGCCCAGATTCATCCACTGACTTTTTTAACTGCCATAATTCTTGAATTATTAATTTTGATGTAATTATTATTGGCTGTAATAAGCCTAACGGATCAAATAATTGAGTTATCGTTGATAATATAGATCTTTTTGCTACGTTTGTATTAAATCTTACTGTCTTTACATCGTAAAGAAAAGTATCTTCAGTGGCGTTCCGTAATACACCTAACGTTTTATTTTCGACTACATTATTTAATTTTAATATTTTTGATGGTACGTCATTGTTTACTTTAAATTTATTTAATAAATCTATATTGTTAGAAAGCCATTTTCTTAACTCGAAACCCCCACTAGCTAAGATAGTTGTAATGTCTTTTTGCAGATTTAAAAGCTCGATCTTGTCATCGCTACCGTATAATAAATCATCTACATAAAAACAATTCTGAATGATTTTACTTGCAAGTGGATATTGTGATTGAAACTCCACTGCTAATTGTTTCAAACACCTTATCGCTAAAAAGCTACCCGATTTAGTTCCCCATGCAACGGTATTTAACTCATAATCCTCTAGCTCAGCATTAGGGTTTTCCCGCCAAACTATGCGCTGAAATCGCCTTTGTGAATCGTTTACTAATACTTGGCAATACATTTTGAATATATCACCCGTTGCAACATATTTATATTGTCTAAAATTTAATAAAATAACGAACAATTCATTTTGAATTGTCGGTCCTGCAAATTGAACATCGTTTAAGGACAACCCACTTTCCGATTTCATGGAACCATCAAAAACCACTCTACATTTACTACTTAAGCTCGCGACCTTAATTACTGGATGATGAGGTAAATAGTAAGACAACGAGTCCGCATTTTCCACTTCCTTGTTTTTTAATTTTCTCATATATCCTAACGTGATGTATTCTTGCATAAATTCTACATATGCAGTGCGTAATGTTGAATCTTTATTTAACTTGTTTTCTGTATTGTGAAACCTTTTAATTGCCAGTCTTCGAGAATCACCTAATTGATGAAAATTGTGTTTAAAGGGTATGCTTACATAAAATCTACCTGAACTGTCTCTTTTAAAATTCTCAATAAAATGTGATTCACAAAATTTTTCACCTTCTGATAATCGTTTCGTATTATTACTACATTCTTCCAACTCCCAAAACTTAGTTAAATTTTTATCAATTGCATTCCCTCTTTTCTCAATGCTTAAACAACTAATCATACTATTATTTTTATTAACATTTATGGCACCCGTTGTTAAGTACCCTAACTTTGTATTTTGCAATCTTAAATTGCCTTGATCTAAAATTATTTGACCCACATTTAATAACTCCCAGAAAATACCTGCTCCTAACAAAATATCAATAGGACCTGTTTTATTGAAAGTTATATCCGCCAAGAATATATTTTTTGGTATTTTTAATTTAGTTACGTCGAAGTTATTAATCGGTAAGTCGTTAGTGATCTTCGGTAATACAATACAGGAGACATTTTTTGAATAATTGTCCCTTAATGATTCTATAGTAACATCTACAGTATAATTAGCATTGGCCATTACTTCGGCAACCCCTTGTATTGTAAAATTTATCGGGTATTTATTTAGTTTTAATTTTTCGACTACCTTTTCAGAGACAAAATTACTCATACTACCAGAATCGCACAAGGCGCGGAATTTGTGATAAATGCCATTGTTATCTTTAATTTTAATAATCGCGGTAGAGAGTAAAATTTCTTGCGTTTTATTATTCGTTACATGAGCGGACACTCCCGCCCCTGAAGGCATTAGACTACTTATATTATTATCATTACTAATACTTGTTTCATTATGGCCTTGTTCGTTACTGATATTGCTTACAGTATTATTATTTAAATTATTACGGTATTCGTAAATATGCAACAAGGAATTATGCGGTTTATTACACTTTCTACAACGTGGCTGTTGACAATTTATGCTAAAATGATTAGGTTTTAAACAATTTAGACACAGTCGACGTCTTTTTGCCTGACTTATTTTCTCATTTACATTTAATTTTAAAAAGTTATCGCACTTAAAGATTGAGTGTTCACCATTACAAAAAAAACATGATACCTGGGTGGTACTGACAAAGGAACTGCTCTTACCCTTTGACTCATAATAGTTTGGCCTATTTTTTATTTCACTGGAACTAAATTTCCTTTCTACTTTATTTAAATCGATCTTTTCTAAGATCTCACATTTATTTCGTACAAAATTCCTAAATTCGTCGAGAGTGGGCAGCTCACCCTGAATGGGCAAGGCTTCCCAACCACGTCGACTATAATTATCTAATTTGTTACTAATTAAATGCAATATTAATGGATCCCAAGATTCGGTGTTCAGACCTAATGTCTCCAATGCTCTTAAATTTTTATTTAAATTTTCATACAACGATCTCAATTCGTGGTGAGATTCTCTATTTAAATTGGGTGTATCAAAAATCGCTTTTAGGTGGTTGTGAATTATCATCCGTTTATTTTCGTACCTTTCCGTTAACGTTTTCCACGCTAAAGGATAATTTTCATTTGTAACTTGAATTGACTTAATTAAATCTAAAGCGTCTCCCTGAAGCGCACCCTTTAAATAAAAGAATCTTTGGACCCCGGTTAAAGTGGGATTATCATTTACTAAAGCATTGAACAAATCTCTAAATTCTAACCATTGGTCATATCGACCATTAAAATTATTCAATTGAATAACAGGTAATCTCACAGAAGGAGACTCCCGAGCAATATTTAAATTATTATTATCCAATTGTTTATTCACTCCTTTATTTATTTTACCCTTTGCCAATGAAACAACTTTATAATATAACCCTTCAAATTCTTCCGACAAATCTTTTTCTGTTTGCTCAATATCTGTTATTTTTATGTCATACTGTAATTCACTGAATTCCTCAAGAATGCCCTTTATACTATCAAGTCTAACTTCTAATTCATCTATTACTTCATCTGTGAATTCATTTATTTGTTCATAAAACGCGTTGAACCTATTTAAACGATTCATAACGGTACCCCTTTTAGTTAATAATTTACTTAAATTTTTTGCCATTTTGCAATACTAATCAATTAAAAACAATACTAACGTTTAGGCTATTTTGAAACCTAGACCTAATGATAATAGTTGATAAATGGGAAAGGAAAAAAAGGAAATCGACTCACTTTACTGTTGGCTTGATGCACGTAAACCGGCACTTTCACAAGCTCCAAATTCGTCCTCGATTCCAATTTAATACTTCAAATTTTACTGTTGGCTTGATGCACGTAAACCGGCACTTTCACAAGCTCCAAATTCTTCCTCGATTCCAATTTAATGTTTCTTCTAATCGCCTTTGCCACGTATCCGGCTCGAAGGACCAAAATTATGTTAATTCAGATTGCTCCGAATTAACTTTGCTCTGGCTAATTGTCTTGGACAAAAAGCTCGTGGTAGT